>CM019155.1:95180170-95299954 GCA_009733165.1 Naja naja | reverse complement strand
TCAGTAGTATTGATCTGGATCTGGTTTTTTATAATCATATTTTTCAGGTTTTCCCAAGCTCATTGAGTTGTTTTCCCTTTAAAATTATCATCCATGGAATCCTTCCCAAACTCTAAGTTTGTTAAAATCAGCTCATTATAGGTGTGTCTACACACACACACACACACACACCATACACATATGGCAATGCCATTCCTTTTTTATTGACCCATATGCATTTTAGAAAGCTTCCATTCTTGGTTTTGTGCATTTCTGAAGAGATGTAGCGATTTTTATGTATAATGCAACTTCCTCTTTTTTTCAGTTCTGTTTCTTTGAAACACTTTGTAGCCTTCCATCAGTACATTCCAATCATGAATTTCATCCTCCCCACCAAAGTTTTGGAAATGGCAATTTAATTATACTTGCCCTCATGTACTAGTACTTCAAGTTTGCCTTGTTTGTTCCCCAAACTTTGAGTATTTGTGTATAGGCATTTAAGTCCTTTATGGCTGACCCTGGGTACGCATCCTACATCTCCTAATTTATATCTGAGTTTTTCTTCTTTCCCATTACCTGCTGCCTCATTGTTTGATTGTTTGTCTTGGGGTTTATGTTTGGGAATAGTCCTAAAGTTCCTGAGGATTGGTCACCCTTCCTTCTCAATTTTAGTTTAAAGTCCTTCCAATAAATTCAGCCAATTGTTTTCCAAATGCATTCTTTCCAGTTCTTGTGAGGTGTAGCCCAGTGGTGGGATTCAGGCAGTTCTAGCCGGTTTGTGTGAGCTGATAGCGATAATTCTGACTGGGGAGGCAAGGCACACACATCTGTTTCCCTCTATGACTGGCATTTTCCAAACCCGGCTCTGCCTACAGGCATGTGATTGTGCGGGTGGGCTTTTCCTTTTGTTCAGAAAATCAGCAGGTAAAAGAGCCAGTGCATGATGAGGGCAGAAGGGAGCCACATCCTAAGCTCCGTGGGGTTCGCATGGGGGCTGTGCAAGGGGACTAGCAGGAGATGCATTCCCTTCCCACTAGGGAGATGATCTTGCCGGCATGGGGAATTCTGGGGACTTGGCTAGAGGGGGGAGGGGGAAGGGAAGGGCCGGGAATTGTGCCTATTGTGTGGGTTGTTTGTGGTACATTGCCATTTTGTGTGATCAGCTGTGCAAAAGGCTGGGGCTGTCGCTTCGCGTGGGGGTGGGGGTGTATCCATGGCAGCAGCAGCAAAGGGCAGGCCATTGTGTGGGTGGCCAGATGCATTTTGTGTCCAGGCTGATTCAAGCACGCTCCCTTATAGGACTGATTGTAGCGAACTTGTTTGCTTGCTTGCATATATGTACGTGTGTATGTGCTTTCTAGAGGTCTTCTCTTTAAGGGCGCTATCTGCAGCATTTTCTCAGTGAGTAGGGTGGGGAAATCCAGACTTCTATGTTTCAGATTCTGTATTATGTATAATCTGGCTGGCTTCCAAACTCAGATAAGAAAGAAAGAAAGAAAGAAAGAAAGAAAGAAAGAAAGAAAGAAAGAAAGAAAGAAAGAAAGAAAGATAGTCTGGCTTCCAAACTTAGGCAGGTAGGTATAGGCGGAAAAAAAAAACCCACCTGATTTCAAAATATTTTATCCAGATTTTCTTTTATTATTTTTTAGTTTTATTTTTCACTTTTATTTATATTTTATCATTCAGATTTTATTTTATATTCCATTCTTAATTTGAATGTTGGTGGAAAGACCTCAGTGTTGTCTTCCAACATACTCTCTGTACTGTAAATAGCCACCGACTCATTAATGAAGTTCACTTTATCTTAAGTACTGCCTTTGAAACTCTACAGCCGTGATGGCGAACCTATGGCACGTGTGCCAGAAGTGGCAAGCAGAGCCATCTCTGTGGGCATGCGAGCCGTTGCCCCAGCTGAGCTCCACCGCGCATGCGTGCATGCCTCCCACCAGGCAGCTGATTTTTTGGGTATCTGCCGCACATGTGTGGGGGTGGGGCATATGCGGGAGATGTGTACACATGCACGGGGGGCAGGGGGAGCACAGAGGGTTCCATGCGCATGTCCAGGGGGTGGGGGGAGCATGGGGGTCCCACACACATGTGCAGGGGGCAGCGGCGGGGTCCTATATGCATGCACAGGTGGGCAGGGGGAGCAGAGGGTGTCGTGCATGCATTGCATTAAGGGTGCAGGCATGTGTGTGCACTGTCATGTGTGCATGGCACACTTTTGGCATGCGACAACAAAAAGGTTAACCATCACTGCTCTATAGAGTTTTTCATCTGTGCATTTTAGAAAGTTTTGGTGTAAGAGTAAGAACTTCATACTGTAGCTGTTGTTGCAAAAGACCTTGTTAGTCTCTGATAGCCAAAATATCAGGATTCTGGTAGCTCCCTTTCAAGCTAACAAGATCCTTCATCAGTTTAGCTACTCTATCAGTTGGATGAAAGGAGATTAAAATTTAATGTCTTTTTATACTATCTGTTAACCTGAAATGGGTCTAATAGATTCCTACTGTAGAGGTAATCCTTGACTTACACCACAACTGAGTCCAAAGATTCTGTTGCTAAGCAAGACAATTGATAAATGAGTTTCGCTCCATATTGTGACTATAATTGTTAAGTGAATCACTGCAGTTAAGTTAGTTCATTTAGTGACCATTTGAAGTTACAATGGCTATGAAATGGCTGCTTTTCAACTTACAGTCATTGCAGCATCCTCATGGTCACATGATCAAAATTCAGATGCTTGTCAACTGGTTCATATTTGTGACAGTTGCAGTGTCCCAGGGTCATGTGATCAACTTTTGCAACCTTCTTACATATTCACTTAAGAACTGTGTTATTAACTTAACAACTGCAGTGACTCTTAACAACTATGGCAAGAAAGGTTGTTAAATGGGGCAAAATTCACTTAGTACCAAAGAGCAGCTCCTCGCATTGTGGCTGCTGCAATGAATATGAGAAGCCCAGCCAATGTTTTGAGCACAATTAACATCTCCAATTCAATGAGTTCTCTGTTAATACTCTCCACACCTGTCAATTTACCAACTCCAGTTACTGCACCAGTGAACATCGCATATCCAGTCACTATCACCTCACCAATGAATCTCTCAACACCAATGACATTAGTTGGCCCTTTAAATATAGCCATGAGACCTATGGAAAGCATGCCTTTTCTTCTCCAGGCACTGCCAACCTCTCTCCCCTAGTAAAAAAAACCTATAGCAAAATCTTCATGTAGTATTAAAAAGAAGAATAGGAAAGGGGGCTGCTGTGTATTGTTTAATGGACTGTTAAATTGGCAAAATGGACTGCTAAATTGGCCATGCCCACCCAGTCATATGACAACCTGGCCATGCCCACCCAGTCACATGACAACCTGGCCACACCCACCCAGTCACATGACTACATAGCCACACCCACCCAGTCACATAGCCATGTCCACCAAGCCATGCCCCCACCAAGCCACTCCCCACCAAGGCCCACAGAACCGGTAGTAAAAAAATTTGAATCCCACCACTGGTGCAGTCCATCCCTTGCCAGAAGCTCTTCATACAGGTAATGCAGACAAAATGGTCTAGGAATCCAAAGTTCTCTTGGCAGCACCAATTCTTAAGCCAGTGGTTCATTTCTAACATTCTTTGTTCCCTCATTGGAAGTACAGATGAAAACACCACTTGTACTCCTAACTCTTTAACTTTTTTGCATAGCTGCTCATAATTTCTCTAATATTGTTTTTAGGTTCATGCCTTGTCATTCATCCTTATGTGAAGAAGAAGAAAAGGGTCGTAATCTGTGGGACAGATCTCTTTGATCTGTTCTCTGAGATTGAATCTCCTATCACCAACACTCACCCTTTTTTTCCTAGAGAAGTCTAAGCTACTTTTCTTTCTTTCACAGGAGCATTTGATATTGCCTCTTTTCTAGGGACACTTGATTATGCCTTTAGCTAGGAATTCTATGATCTACGGTTTTCATGTTGGAAAAAGCTGGTATAATCCATGGATGAAATCAATGATCAATGTAGTGACCACATATTATCTGTGGTAAACTCCACTTTCTTTCTTAATTAAAATTCCACCATGGGTAGCTATATGGTTCTACTTTTCAAGTAGATCATCCTCACAAATTCCTGTGTTAGCCAAGCAACTCAATTTTTTAGCATCTCTTCACATAGGGAATGATATCATCTATCCATCCAAATGTACTGATTATATAACATCCATTGTGTTATCTGATACATTTCTGCTTAACAGTCATTGGAATTAATAAATGGATACCAGACTGAACTGTAAGCCACATCTAATTCTAATTGAATAAACTAATTAATATCCAACAAACTGAGTTACCTGTTCCACCCATAGCATTTGCTTATCTATATCCCCCCCTTTTCTTCTTCTTCTTCTTTTTGAGCAGAAAAAGAGGAACGCTGGGGAACTATGCAAGATGAAGTAATGAAAGCACTGGAAACCAAGAATCAATTCGGCAGCTTAAGAAAACTAATTTCTGATGAATTTGTGAATACGAAGCAGGCTGTTGAAAACCTCCTGGAGAACCTGGATACATTAGCCAATTTGCCACAAATGGCTCACAAAACAAAAATAGCAGAACGTGAAGAGGAGGCTCAAGAGTTAGAGGTCAAAATAGAAAACCTGCTCACCTACTTGATTTTAGGAAGCAGATCCAGAATTTCTGCTGATAACTCAAAAACCTTTAATGAACTCTTGCCTGATAAAGCATTGTCTCATGAGACACATTGCGAGCATCAGAAGCAAACTACCTCTGCTCCCCCTTCACCTGATTTTTTACCAGACAGCGATGACAGTGATCTCTTTGAAGCTGTGTTGAACAAATTAATGGCATTTTTCATCTCAAATGAACTATACAGGGACTTTGTTTCCAAGACGATCTGTTTCTTATTTTATTTTTATTTATGCTATTTTTTATTTATAAAAGTTATTGGCAACCCAGTTTATCTAAGGTACCTTACAATATTAAAATAAATGAAAACATATTTATTTAATTAGCATATGGCATATCATATCTGGACTAGCAATATATATTATCATTTCTCTAGATTAGTAAAACACAATAAAATATAAATGTTAAAAAGTTCTATGTTCAATACCAATCTCAAGGCCACCTAGTCATTGAAGTGCAGCATTTTTTATATTTAAAAATTCAGATACTGGATCAGTATATTAATTAATTTATTGTATTGGTTTTAACTGTGAGCCGCCCCGAGTCCTTTCGGGAGAGGGGGCGGCATACAAGTCAAATAAATAAATAAAAATAAATATATGCCCTCAGATTACAGCCGGTCACAATGTGATTTACAGTTTGATGTGGGACCTTGCAGTTAACCAAAGAGATTATATTCTGCCCATTTATACTGAGAGTCCTGGCAAATGATGTGTGAGGTGTCAATCCTACTCTGGGTTCTCCAATGCTGATCTGATCGTTCAAAGCCAGGCACCCTTTTTTGTGGGATCATTTATATGGCTTCCTAAATCTGGGAGTTCAGTGACCCATTTGGCTTTCCACTGGGAATTGATGTTAAAGTTGTTGAGCAGATATTAATATGAGTGCCAGTGTGAGTTTCCTGGATTTGAGTCTTCTGGCTGAAAAACGAGAAAAGTTGGCAGAATGGGAAAATGTCAAAAAAGCGCTAGCTAAAGAGGTGCAAACCTACAAGGAACAGGCAGCATGGGCATTCCAGCTGGGGGAGAAGGTCTACCTCTCCACAAAGTACTTGAGGTTGAAACTCCCCAGTAAGAAACTGGAATCAAGGTTTATGGGGCCATTCCCCATAGTGAAGATCATGACGGTGCAATTAAAATAGCCCTGATTGCTAGGGAAAATACATCCAGTATTCCATAGCAACCTCTTAAAACCCATGGTTGGATCGACCCTGAGGCCACTATCCGATGAACCCCCCGACCCTGTGTTCATAGGGGGCCAAACCATTATGAGGTGCAGCGAATCCTTGAGTCAAGGTGGCACAGGAGGCAACTCCAATAGCTGATCAAGTGGAAGGGCTACCCCTTATCAGAGATGTCTTGAATAAAGAGTAGGAACATTCAGGCTGACTGTCTCATAGCTAAATTCCATGCAGACAACCCAAACAAGCTGGTGAGGGGGATTGCAACCCTAAAATATATACTGGCACTCAAACTGTTTTTGCTTTGCACAGGTTGCCTTCAGGAAGTGAGGGAAGCCAAATGTCAACTCGCAAAGCATCCCTGGCCTGCTCTCAAGTTGCCATAGGCAAGGGGGATGGGAAAATGAACTGCAGCTGTGGCAAGGCAGCATGTCACTCAAAACAAAAGCACATTCTAGCCAGTGGTGGGAATCAAATTGTTTTACTACAGGTTCTGTGGGTGTGGCTTGGTGGGCATGGCAGGGGAATGATACTGCAAAATCCGCATTCCCTCCCCACCCCACTAACCTGCTTTCCAGCTCCATTCTCCTATGCAGGGCAACAAAAGAAGACCCAGCTGATCAGCTGGGACTCAGGAGGCAGAGAATACATGGGGGCATAAGTATGACTCAGTTGCCAAGTGTCCCTGTCTGAATTTGGATCACCTGGCAGCGATTGCATCTGGCCACCCATTGCACAATGGCCTGATCCATGCCTGGCCATCAAACATAGCTCTGCCCCAATGCCTTCATACGCACGATCCCTGGGTGGCTAATATGCAGGGCTTCTAGCACTGGTTCCTGTAACCTGAGAGGAATAACAACCCTATTTCCCCATAGTAAACACCCCCTTAATGTGGAAAGCTTGTGCTGTCTCATCTTAAATGGCCTGAACTCCGGATTCACTGACTTCTGTGGCCACCCCCTGCACACCCAGTCTAAAACTTATGAAATGATATGGTCTTTAGCAGAGTGTTTGGCAATGTCCGTAGCTGAGAGTGGAGAGTGGAGAACTTCGATGAGCAGGATCTGGTGTGCAGGTGCTGGATCTTCAACCAGAGTAAGACCTGGACAACAGCTCAAAGTGTTATGTATGTAGGTTTGAATGTTATTGGTTTATTTGAACTGTTCTTGTAAAATGTTAAATGGTATTGGTTTAAATAGTGCGGAAAGAAACCCTGCACTCCCATTGGCTGCCAACTACGGCTGCAGGCTATAAGAGGCAGCCGTAGCCCAGCCAACTTGGGTCCATTCGAGCTGTAGTCACTGAATAAACTCTTCACTGAAGCTCTTCGCGTCTGACTCTTCATGCAAACTTAACACTGGCGACGAAGGTGGGATTGCCCTGAAGAGAAGACGACGCGAAAGACAAGCAGAAGAGCGAGATGGCTGCGCTGAGCACTCCCCCAGCCCTGTTTGATCCGGCGGCGGAAGACTGGGAATCGTATGCGGATCGCTTCCAGGTGTACCTGGAAGGAAACGACCTCGCCAACATTCCCGAGAGACGGAAGAGGGCGGTATTTCTTACGCACTGCGGTCCGGCAATCTTCAAGATGGCGAAGGCGTTAGCGGGAGCTGCAGAACTGAAGGTAATGGAATGGCCTGATTTGGAGAAGCTTTTAAGAGCCCATTACGCCCCACAAGTATCGTGCCTCATTAAGAGACATGAATTTTACTGTTGGGATCAAAGGGAAAGCAAGAATGTTAATGACTTCGTGGCAAGTTTAAGGGACATTGGGGGTGCTTGTGACTTTACCAACTTAGAAGACGCCATGCATGATCGGTTTGTTTTAGGCCTCAAAGATAAGGTCTTGCAAAGCAAACTGTTAATGAAACCTAAGATCACGTTTAAAGAGGCCATTGAAGAAGCTGTTTCAGCAGAAGCCACCAAGTCCTCAGCAGCGGCCATGAAAAAGATTAACAAGGCCTCAAGCCAGGCCTCAAGCCATTCTGATGTGGAAAAATCCACAACAGCCCATTGCGAACAAATAGACTCTGATTCAGATTGCAGTGAGGTGGAGGAAGGGATTTTTAGACTCAGAATGGAGAAGAAAAGGAAAGACCCTGGGAGAAAAAGGCATGAATATTATTGCAGAGGCTGTGGGGGGCATCCCGCACTGAATGCAAGTTCTTAGACACCATCTGCCTACGTTGTGAGAAAAGGGTCACCTAGCCAGAGTCTGCAAATCATCCAGAACTCCACCTAGTAGGAAGAAATTTCCTGAAAAGGATTTTAAGCCCAACAACTTCCTTGAAAAGATGGGGCGAAATTCAGAAGCAAATGGGAAGAATGAAACTCACCAAACAATCACTATTGGTCATTCTTCACCCTTGAGAAGCAGAAAAGTACACGTGAAGGTGTTCATTGAAGGAAGGCCTTGCCAAATGGAAGTGGACTCAGGCTCTTATTTATCTATGGTGTCATGGGACACTATTCACAGGCTACTTCCCAACATTCAGAAGAAACATTTCCAGAAGCAAGCACTGACTCTTAAAGATTACCAAGGAACAAGATTCCAGTAGTTGGAGCAAGAGATTTCAACGTGCAGTTTAAAGGCCACACCAAATGTTTGCCTCTGACCATCGTGGACAAGGATCGCCCAAGCTTGCTGGGACTTGAGTGGTTCAAGCCACTAGGCATCGAGGTGACTGGCATCAATCACGTGAGCAACTCTGAATGGGAGGAGGCCTTGAAGTCTGAGTTTCCAGAGGTCTTCAGCGAAGGACTGGGCAAGTATATGGGGACCCCTATCACTTTCAACCCAGATCCCAAGGTGCCCCAATCGTTTAAAGCCCAGGAGGGTTCCATTTGCTTTAAAGGAAAAAAATGATGCACAATTAGACAAGTTAATTGCTCAAGGGGTTTTAGAGCCCACTGACCACTCCAGATGGGAGACACCCATAGTCACACCAGTCAAGGCTGATGGGTCAGTAAGAATTTGTGGAGACTATAAGGGGACACTGAACCATGCGCTGCAGCAGAGCGCATATCCAGTTCCAGTTGTGCATCATCTATTACATTCACTTGGCAGGGGTACAGTCTTTGCCAAATTGGACTTGGCCCAGGCATATCAACAACTAACAGTTGATGATGCCACTGCAGAGACCCAAACCATTGTGACTCATAGAGGTGCCTTCAAATGTAAAAGGTTACAATTTGGAGTAAGCGTGGCACCAGGCATCTTTCAAAGCCTTATGGAAAGGATGCTCCAAGGACTGCCAGGGGTAGTGCCTTACTTTGATGATGTGTTAATCTCTGCTGAAAATGACACTCAACTACACGAGAGACTCAGAGAAGTCCTTACCAGATTCAAGAAAGCGGGGTTAAAAGTCAAGGAAGAAAAATGCACACTTAAGACTGACAGGGTTGAGTTCCTGGGCTACATGATTGACAAGCATGGCATCCACCCTACTGATGCCAAGGTTAAAGCAATCAAAGAAGCCCCCTAAGCCTAAATGCAAAACAGATTTGCAAGCTTTCCTTGGACTTATTAACTTTTATCACATGTTTCTACCTCAAAAGGCAACCATTGCTGAACCATTGCACAGATTACTTGATAAGAAGTCTGTTTGGGTCTGGGGCAGGAAGGAACAATCAGCATTTAACAGTATTAAAGACTAATCACGTCTGATGCTGTACTCATACAGTTCTCTGAGAATTTGCCTGTTGTACTGACTTGTGATGCATCCCTTTTGGAGTGGGGTTTTTGAGCCACAGGCTTCCCAGTGGGAGAGTAGCCCCTATTGCATTTTACTCTTGCACCTTGACCAAAGCAGAGAGGAATTACAGCCAATTGGACAAGGAAGCCTTGGCAATTGTTGCAGCTATCAAGAAATTTCATGAGTATTTATATGGGAGAACATTTACCATTGTTACAGATCACAAACCTTTATTAGGCATTGTGGCAGGAGACAAGCCTACACCTAATATCCTGTCACCAAGAATGCTGAGGTGGACTGAATTTCTTGCAGCCTATTCATACAAACTAATTCACAGGCCTGGCAAGGACATTGGACATGCTGATGCACTGAGTCGTTGCCCACTTCCTTGCCACAAGGAGGACCTTGAACCTGAAACACACACCTTTTTCCTGGAAACTGTTGCTAAGCTTCCAGTTCATGCTGCTGAAATTGCCAGAGAGACTGCCAAGGACACTGTGTTGGCTCCTGTTATAGGCTGGATTAAGAAAGGTTGGCCTCTTCAAGATCTACCTCACCTTGCCCAACCTTTTAAGTCCAGGCAAACTGAATTATCTGTATTAAGAGGATGTATTTTGTGGGATAACAGGGTGGTTATTCCTGCAAAACTGCAAAGACAGGTTTTGGAAATGTTACATGAGGGTCATCCTGGTATTGTAAGGATGAAGGGATTGGCCAGGAGTTATGTATGGTGGCCAGGTATTGACAAAATGGTTGAAAACTGGGTTGCATCTTGTCCCAATTGCCAGGTAGTCAGGCCAGCCCCATCTCACGCCCCCTCACAGGAATGGGAATGTCCTAGGGGCACATGGTCTAGGATTCACATTGATTTCGCAGGTCCTACTAGAGGGCACACCTTTCTTATTATAGTAGATGCATATTCCAAATGGCTCGAGGTAATTCCCATGACATCCACCACAACTGATGCTGTCATCAAGCAGCTCAGAAAACTGTTTGTAACCCACGGGTTACCTGATGTTCTTGTCTCTGACAATGGCCCTCAACTTACATCTAACCTCTTTGAATCCTATCTAGCACAACAGGGTATCAGACATGCCCTTACTGCCCCTGGGCATCCTTCGGCTAACGGCCAGGCTGAACGCATGGTACATTTTACCAAAGAGAAGCTTCAGCCAACCTCCCGGCCTACCCCCAGTTCATTTTCATTTATTCGATCAGGTAAGTTTGTGCTTTCTTCTATCGGAGCTAGTTGTTGTTTGGTTTGTGTTAGGGCCTGGCTTTTACCAAAGAGAAGCTTCAGCCAACCTCCCGGCCTACCCCCAGTTCATTTTCATTTATTCGATCAGGTAAGTTTGTGCTTTCTTCTATCGGAGCTAGTTGTTGTTTGGTTTGTGTTAGGGCCTGGCTTGTTTCGTGTTGTGTGGTTTTCTTTAAAATTAGTTTGTCTATTACTTGTTTGTTATTCCAAGGGTCTCCCCCTTCCCCCTTGGTTTGGTCAATGATTAGTGTTTTATCTAGGGTGCCTGAGCCAGAGTCTAATGTTGTTGTGGCTCTCAGTTGGTCTATATGTCGTTTCCATGTGATACCATCCTCAGTTTTTAATCTATATGACCTGGGTCCCATTAATTGGATTACTTCAGCAGGGATCCATAAGGGTTCACCCACAAGGTTTTTGGCATAAACTCAGCCTCCTATGTTAAAGGAGCAAGGTTTGCTAGTGGAATCTAGGGGTTTTTCGGTTGTGTAAGTAGGGTGAAGGCGGTCAAGGTTTGACCTGAGTTTTCTTCCCATTAGGAGTTCGGCTGGGCTTAAGTTATTGGTGGGGCTGGGCGTTATGTGTTGGATACTAAGTAGTTTGTCCACTTTTTCAGTCTCTTTGGTAAAGCGAACCATACATTCAGCCCGGCCATTCGTCGATGGGTGCCTGGGGGCTGTAAGTGCGTGCCTTATGCCATGTAGGCTAAATATGATTCAAACAGGGTGGCGGTAAATTGGGGACCATTATCAGAAACAAGAACATCGGGCAACCCGTGAGTGACAAATAACTTCCTTAGCTGTTTGATAACAGCCTCCGCTGTGGTGGATAACATGGGAATAACCTCGAGCCATCTAGAATATGCGTCTACTACAATCAGAAATGTATGCCCTTTTGTTGGTCCAGCAAAATCGATATGAATTCTGGACCAGGGACCCCTAGGACATTCCCATTCCTGCTTAGGAGCAACAGGTGGTGTAGGTCTAAGTTCCTGGCAATTTTTACAGCCCGCAATCCATTTTTCTATCATTTTGTCAATTCCTGACCACCATACATTTATTTATTTATTTATTTATTTATTTATTTATTTATTAGATTTATATCCCGCCTCACTTCCCCAAAGGGAACTTGAGGCGCATAAAAGGATAAAACAATTTCTATACAATATAAAACAAGAAACTCATTCATACCAATCCAAAACATACACGGGGAAAAGCAAAATCTCAAGATTCAATACCATGCCCTCCGACAAAGCCAGGTCTTAACGGCTTTATGGAAGGCAAGTAGATTTGGGATGGTTCTAATCTCCGGGAGCATATTCCAGAGGGACGGCGCCGCTACAGAGAAGGCCCTAGCCCGTGGACCCGCCAGCCGACATTGCCTGGCCGACGGTATCCGGAGCAAGCCCTCCCTGTGAGATCTAACTGGGCGCTGGGAGGCATAAGGTCGCAGAAGGCGGTCTTGCAGGTATCCCACTCCTAAGCCATGAAGGGCTTTAAAAGTTGTCACTAGCACCTTGAATTGCGACCGGAAGACCACTGGCAACCAGTGCAGCTCGCAGAGTATAGATGTTATATGGGCACATCTAGGTGCACCCATAATCACTCACGCAGCCGCATTTTGCACCAGCTGAAGTCTCCGAGTGCTCTTCAAGGGCAGCCCCATGTAGAGCGCATTGCAGTAGTCCAATCGAGAGGTGATAAGGGCATGAGCAACCATGTGAAGAGCCCCACGGTCCAGGAAGGGTCGCAACTGGCATAACAGGCAAACCTGTGCAAAGGTCCCTCTGGTCACAGCCGTAAGATGGTGGTCAAATTGTAGCTGTGGATCCAGAAGGACTCCCAAGTTGCGAACTCGTTCTGAGGGGAGCAATTTCTCTCCCCAGTACTAAAGTTGGATAATCAACTGAACCCCGAGGGGCAAAACCCATAGCCACTGGTCTTGTCAGGGTTGAGTCTGAGCCGATTAGCCCCCATCCAGATCCTCACATCCTCCAGGCACCGGGACATCACCTCAACGGCCTCACTTGATTGACCGGGGGCAGAGATGTACAACTGGGTATCATCAGCGTACTGGTGATACCCAACCCCATGTCGACGGATGATCTCACCCAGCGGTTTCATGTAGATATTAAAGAGGAGGGGGGAGAGGATGGAGCCCTGAGGAACCCCACATGGCAGGGCCCTAGGGCTCGATCTCTGCCCCCCCTACCAACACCGACTGAGTCTGGTCAGACAGGTAGGAGGAGAACCACTGTAAAACAGTGCCCCCACTCCCAACCCCTGAGCCGCTCAGAAGGATACCATGATCGATGGTATCGAAAGCCGCTGAGAGGTCAAGAAGCACCAGAATGGAGGAAGACCCCCATCCTGGGCCCGCCAGAGATCATCCACTAGTGCGATCAAGGCCATCTCCATGCTGTACCCGGCCTGAAACCAGACTGCAAAGGATCCAGATAATCCGCTTCATTCAAGGCCCGAAGGAGCTGGAGCGCCACCACTTTTCAACAACCTTCCCCAAAAAGGGAAGGTTGGAGACAGGATGAAAGTTATTTAACACAGCCGGGTCCAGGGAAGGCTTCTTGAGGAGGGGCCTAACCACAGCCTCTTTCAAGGCGTGAACATACCCCTCACCCAAAGAAGCATTTATAATCTCCTGGAGCCAGCTACATGTCGCCTCCCGCCTGCCAAACAAGCCAGGAGGGACAAGGGTCCAATAAACAGGTGGTGGCATTCACTGCTCCCAGGGCCTTGTCCACATCCTCAGGGCCAACAGGAACAAACTCATCCCAGATAACCGGACTAAGACCTGCCCCTACCATCTCAGTGGACTCTGCCCAGCCAGAGTCCAAGTCCGACCGGATCCGAGCGACTTTATCTGCCAAAAACTGAACAAATTCCTCGGCCCTGCCCTGCAGGGGTTCCTCCACCTCCTCAGATCTTAAGAGGGAGCGTGTCACCCTAAACAGGGCGGCCGGGCAACAGTCTGCAGACGCGATAAGACTGGCCCAATATAAATGTTGTGCCACCCTCATCGCCACTACATAGGCGTCAATATGACGTCCTAACAGTGTCCTGTCAGATTCAGCCCGACTTTTCTTCCAGCGGCGCTCTAGGCGTCTCTTCCGCCGTTTCATCCCCCAGAGTTCCTCAGTAAACCAAGGAGATCTCTGGGGCCCACGAGCGGAGAGAGTCCACATAGGCGCAACCCAATCTATGGCCCCCGTGGCCGCACTATTCCAGGCTTCCACCAGGGCCTCAGTTGAGCTGTGGGTGAGGGAAGCCGGAAAATCCCCAAGCTTCCTCTGAAACCCAATTGGGTCCATTAGGCGCCTGGGGTGGAACCACCTAGTTGGTCCCGCCTCCTTGCGGCGTGGAGTGGTTGTCAGGAAGTCCAATCTTACGAGGGAATGATCTGACCATGACAGGGGCTGGATGACTATTTCCCCCAATTTCAGATCACGGCACCATTGTTCTGAGATAAAAACCAGATCGAGCATGTGTCCCCCCTGATGAGTCGGACCCTGAACTACTTGGGTCAGGCCCATAGCTCCTAGCTAACCCTTTCATCCTGACAATCCCCGGGTGCCCTTCATGCAACATTTCCAACACTTCATTCTGCAATTTTTTTGGAATAATTACCCGATCGCCCCAGAGAATGCACCCTTTTAACACAGATAATTCGGTTTGTCTGATTTTAAATGGTTTGCAAACGTCATCTAGTCTCTGGTGTGGCCAACCTTTCTTTATCCAGTTCACAACTGATGCCAGTAAACTGTCTTTCGCTGTCTCTCTTGCAATGTCAGCAGCATTCACCGGTAGTTTCGCAACCGTTTCTAAGAAAAAGGTGTAAGTTTCAGGTGCTGGGTCTTCTGCATTTATTGGCAGAGGGCATCGGCTCAATGCGTCTGCGTGTCCAATTTCTTTTTCTGGGCAGTGGATGAGCTTGTACGAATATGCAGTAAGAAATTTGGTCCACCACATCATTCTGGGTGACAGTATAACAGGTGTTGGCTTATCGCCGGCCACTTTTCTGAGAAGAGGCTTGTGATCGGTTACAATGGTGAATTTTCTGCCATATACGTATTCGTGGAATTTTTTTATGGCTGCCACAATCACCAGAGCTTCCTTGTCCAGCTGACTATAGTTGCGCTCCGCTTTTGTTAACGTTCTTGAATAGAATGCAACGGGAGCTTCCATGCCATTTGGTAGCTGGTGGCTCAATACCCCCCCACTCCAAACGGGGAGGCGTCGCATGTTAATACCATGGGGAGGTTTTCACTAAACTGTATTAATACACATTCTGATGTAATTTGTTGTTTAATACTGTTGAAAGCGGTTTCTTCCCTTTTGCCCCAGACCCACGTTGTTTTTTTATCAAGCAGTCTATGTAGGGGTTCCGCAGTAATTGCTTTCTGCGGCAAAAACATATGGTAAAAGTTAATAAGTCCCAAAAATGCTTGAAGATCAGCTTTGCAACTAGGTCTGGGGCTTCCTTGATTGCCTGAATTTTTGCTTCTGTGGGGTGAATGCCGTGTTTGTCAATCATATAGCCCAAGAATTCTACTCTGTCAGTTTTTAGTGTACATTTTTCTTTTTGACTTTTAGTCCCGCTTTTTGAACCTGATAAGTACTTCTCTGAGCCTCTCTTGCAGTTGAGTGTTATTTTTAGCAGAGATTAAAACATCATCAAAATAAGGCACCACCCCTTTTAGTCCTTGTAGTAGTCTTTCCATAAGGCTTTGAAATATGCCTGGTGCCACACTTACCCTGAATTGTAACCGTTTACATTTAAAGGCACCCCTGTGGGTCACAATCGTTGGTGCCTCAACTGTGGCATCATCTACTGTTAACTGCTGGTACGCTTGGGCAAGATCCAACTTGGCGAAAACGGTGCCCCCACCTAGGGAGTGTAACAAATGATGTACCACTGGAACCAGATATGCACTTTGCTGAAGTGATAGGTTTAATGTCCCCTTATAGTCCCCACAAATTCTTACAAAGCCATCAGATTTGACAGGGGTTACTATGGGTTTTTCCCATTGGGAATGGTCTGTAGGTTCTAATACCCCTTGAGCTATTAGCTTATCTAATTGTTCATCAATCTTTGCTTTGAGTGCAAATGGCACTTGTCTGGCTTTCAAACGGATTGGTTGTACATTGGGGTCTAAGTTAAATGCAATAGGGGTCCCCGAGTACTTGCCTAATCCGTCGCTGAAGACCTCTCGGAACTCCATTTTCAATGATTCTTCCCACTCTGAATCGCTGACATGGTTGATTCCGGTCACTCCAATGCCCAGGGGTTTGAACCATTCAAGTCCTAATAAGCTTGGTCGGTCTTTATCTACAATGGTCAACGGTAGAAGTCTGGTGTGGTTTTTGAACTTTACGGTGAATTTTCTTGTTCCAATTACAGGAATCTTATTTCCTTAGTAATCTTTGAGGGTTAGCACTTGCTTTTTGAATTGGTTCTTTTTTATTTCCGGTATTAGCCTCTGGATAGTGTCCCATGACACCATGGATAAGTATGAACCAGAGTCCACCTCCATCTGGCACGGCTTTCCTTCGATATATACTTGAACATTTACTTTCCTGTTATTCGGTGATGAGGAATGTCCAATTGTTACAGTTTGATGTGTTTCATTTTCCCGCTCAAATCTTTTTCGCCTATTTTTCCCCGCTTCCTCTACTTCCGGTTTTGATTTCTCTGTCTTTGGCATTCGGGTTGAACTTCCTTCCATTTGGTGGGGTTCTGGTGGATCTACAGGCTCTTGCAATGTGCCCTCTCTTATTGCAGCAGAGACAAATGGCTTCCAGGAACCTGCATTCTGTGCGGAGGTGGTTCCCTCCACATCCTGCACATCGGAATTCTCTCTTTTTCCAGCTCTGGTCGTTCCATCTCCACTCCATTCTGAGCCTGTTTATTTCTTCTTCTTCTCCGCTATATTCTGATTCTGACTCTATTTCGTTGTAGTGTGTTGTTGTGGTTTTTTCACCTTCTGAACCGGTGGTTGTCTTATTCATCTTCCGCATCGTTGCTGTGGAGGTTTTCATGGCTTCTGCTGCTGTTGCTTCATCGATGGCTTCCTTCAGCATAATTTTTGGTTTCATGAGTAGTTTACTTTGGAGTGTCGTGTCCTTGAGTCCCAGGACAAAACGATCATGCATGGCTTCTTCTAATGTTATAAACTCACATGCGCCACCTATGTTTCGTAAGCTGGCCACAAAGTCACTGATGCTTTCACCATCTTGTTGATCACAGCGGTAGAATTCATTTCTGTGGATAAGGCACGATACCTGGGGTGTATAGTGTGCCCGCAGTAGCCTTTCCAAGTCTGCCCATGCCATCATTTTCACGTCTGCTGGTGCAGCTAGAGCCTTTGCCATCTTAAATACTGCGGGGCCACAGTGTGTCAGGAAAACTGCTCTTTTCCATTGCTCTGATATCAAGGCAAGATCGTTTCCTTCTAAGAACATTTGGAATCTGTCCACATAAGATTCCCAGTCTTCGTTCTTAGGGTCGAACGGTGCAGGTGGTGTGTTCAAACCAGCCATCTCACCTCCATGCTCTGTGTTGTCTTCTAGCTGTTACGATCCCACCTTTGTCGCCAGAGTTATGTTCAGAAGGAGACAGGACAAGAAGTGCTTCAACTCTCTTTAATAACAAGGCTACAGCTCCAACACCAGCCAAGATGGATTAGCCAAGGCAGCTTTTATAGCTTGCTGCCACGGCTTGCAGCCAATGACAGTACTTTGAATTCCCGCCGTTTCTAACAGCCAATCAAATTAACTCTGCATACATTACATGTACTAGTTCTTTTCCCTTGCTGTTTATCATTCCTCTTTCCACCCAAACTTGCCAAAAGCATGCACCATCCCAAACGCATATCTGGAATCGGTGTCCTTCCAAAATACATAAAGCTTGATTTAGTGCACACAATTCACAAGTCTGAACAGACCAGCTTCAAGGCAGATTTCCCCCCCCCCATTTCCAGGATCTCTTTGGTATGTTTTTCTGTGCTCCCCCCTCCTCCCTTGAAGAACCATCTATAAAAATTGCCTCTCTTTTCTCAAGGGGGTGTCCCCCCAAATCAGGTCTTCATTTCTGTGCCTTAAGCAGCCTTGCTGCTTCCTGTCTTCTCTCTCTACAGAAGGGGGGGTCACTTGGGGGAGTGGAGCTACCTGAGCTGCTCTGCAATAGGAAAGGGGTTGGAACCGCACATTCTTAGTGAGACAGAAGTTAACACCTTAAACCACTAGCCAGGATATTAGGAGCAAGAATAGCTTGCTTATTTAAAAAAAACCTAAAAACCACATAGCTGGCACATGAAAGTAAGACACTTTGCAAGATACCTGTGACCTGGGGTGAAAAACAGATGATGCAACATTTAGCTATGTAGTGGGCTGAGATCCAAATAACCAATCAATATTATCTGTTATGTATGCATTATTAGAGGAAGAACAAAGGGCTGAATGCAACCACTCCTTAACTATAAAAATTGCTGTAAGATTCTCATTGAGGCCCTTGGTTAGTTTTCGAACCAGGGTTCTTATATCTTGGTACCAAAATAAAAGTATATTGTATCACGCTTTGTGTCCCATGACTTATTGGCTTCGACACCAAGCAAGAGCCCAGTTTTGGGGACAACACTACTGTTGGCTAAGAAATGTGCTGGATTCAAATTACAATCTGTAGTTAAAACCAAATCTGTTTGCTTCAGCAAAATTGCCTCACATCTCAGAATTCGGGAATCAGCCAGCCATCTTCCTGCTTTTTGTTTTCCTGAAGAATGGTTCTGACTTGATGCGGGGTGCTCACAATGAGGGTTCCCCCAAAGGTCAATTTTCCATTATTTTTGACAGGAATGCCACAGACTTCCGTTGTCCTGCCCAGTCCTGAGCCAACACACCTTGTGCAATTCCATTCTCTGTGTTTACAACGAGATGGAATGGCTTTTTCAAATTTCACAAACTTAACACAGGAGCCTTGGTTAAGGCTTATTTCAAATTTTCAAAGCTTCCTCTTTCATTTTCCTCCCACTTCAAATTCCAAAGTTCAGATTCAATTAACTTTGCATACAGGGGTTTGGTAAAATCAGCACACCCATCATTTCATAGTCTGCAGTATCCCACCAAGCCTAAGAATTTACTTAATTCTTGCTTGTTTTTAGGTAAGGGTTGGGTTGCCAACCCTTCTATTCTTCTATAGAAATTGAGTACTGCTTTTGCCTAACTACTTCATTTGGATTCTTGAGTGTTATTTTAAGTGGGGTTCAAAACCTTCATAGGAATCGTCTCTACTGGCCCAAATTCAAATTTCAATTGAAGATCTGCTAGGGAATCTCTTCCCAGCAAGTTTACACCTGCTTCTGTTATATATATAGTATATTATAACATGTCTATCTCTATCCTTTTATTTTGTCATTTTATTCCCAATTAGAGGGGGGTTTGTTAAATTAGTGGGAATTAACTGAGACAGACCAGCAGATTCAGGGTAACCCTTTTATTTAAAAGTTAACAGGATTCAAATGTCTAAACCACGCACTAACACAGCGGCTGACAGGCGACAGCTGATCGCGTCTATCAGCTCTCTTTATATAGCAAGCTGTCAGACTCGATAGCCAATCAGCTGTCACGCTGCTTCCCGCTCGTTCCTCGGACCTGACAGAAGACTTCAAATCACAACACTCTTTCCCCCTTGGAGTGCGCATGCGTAATCTTGCAGATACTCAGGCCAGCGCTTGTTTCTGGATTTTGTTTGCTGGGGGTGTTCGTTGTTGGGGTTTCTCTGGTTGGCCCTTGTGGATTGAGTTCTGGTGAGGCAGTCATTATTTCGGGATTGCAGACGTGTCGAGGAGTGGAGATTTCATCGCGTTGCTCTAGAAGGCCTGGCATCAGTTCCCCCAGTAATTCTAGCATAGTTTCTTCTTGGCCGGGGTTAGTTGCTTTCAGCCTTGGCATGGCGGCTGATTCTCCCTGCGGTTCTGGAAGATTGCTTGAGAGTGTTTCTGAGCCTGTGTTGGCCATTTGGGAGTTGCTTGGAATGGTGGCCTGGAAGTTGACCAGGTCCTCTGGGCATCTTCTGAGCTGATCGATGTGCCTATGCCATAATCTCCCATCCTCCAGCAATAATTTGTATGAGCAGGGCCCTGTTATTTCCACTACTCTTCCTGGTACCCATGATGGGGAGCCTCCATAATTCCTTGCCCAGACCCCATCGCCCTCAGTGAATGTCCTGAGATTCATGATGTGCTCAGGTATGTGTTGAGGGGCATAACTGGGGTGTAGTCTATCAAGGTGGGTGCGAAGGCATCTGCCCATCAGTAATTCTGCAGGACTGTACCCTGTGGTAAGACTTGGGGTAATATGCTGCACTAATAAGTATTTGGCCACCTTGGATTCCCAATCTCCAGGGTCCATCCGTGTCAGGGCCTCCTTGGCAGATCTTGTGTTCTGCCATACCATTCGAGCTGGATGAAATGGAGCAGAGAGGGTGTATCTAATGTCCAGGCCCAACAGAAACAGTTCCATATTGGCAGCCATCAATTGGGGCCCATTATCAGAAACCAGTAGGTCTGGGAGTCCATGGGTTGTGAACAGTCTTTTCAGTGATCTGATTATGGCATCAGAAGTTGTGGAGGACATGGACCCAATCTCCAGTCATTTAGAATATGAGTCTACTGCAACCATAAAAGTTTTCCCTTGGAATAGGCCAGCTAAATCTATGTGTATTCTTGGCCATGTTTTTTCATATTTTCCCATTCTATTGGTGTTGCCTTTGGGGGTGCAGAATGTGAGGCCTGGCAGGGCTGGCACCCAGTAACCCAATTGATAATGTCTTTATCAAGTTGGGGCCACAGGCATAGCTTCTTGCTAAACTTTTCATTTTAGCCATTCCTGGATGTCCTTCATGCAGGAATTCCAAAACCTGCTTCTGTAATGATGAAGGTATAGCTACTCTCCCCATAACAAACAGCCACCTTGTGTTGAGAGTTCATGATGTCTTGTGTAAAAGGGGTGAAACTCTTTAGAATTTTGCTGAGTGGGCCACCCCCTAACCCAGTCTAATGACTTGAGAGATGACTTTGTCTCGTGTAGATGCCTTTGCCACATTAGAAACTGTTATAGGTGCTTGCAATTCATCTATCATCAAAATGGAGGAAACAGGAGCTGGGTCGCTGACAGTTATAGGTAAGGGGTAGCGGCTCAATGCATCAGCATGGCATAAATTTTTTCCAGCTTGATATAACAGTGTATAACTATACGCAGCCAGGAAAACTGTCCATCTAATCATATGTGGGGATAACACCTCGGGTGTCTGTCTGTCCCAGCCAATAATCCTAATAATGGTTTATGATCTGTAACTAGATCGAATTGCCTGCCATATAAATATTCATGAAATTTTTTAACGCCCGCCACCAGAGCTAGAGCCTCTTTGTCTGTCTGACTATAATTTCGCTCTGCTGTAGCGAAAGTCCTGGAGAAAAAGGCTATTGGGGCTTCCCTTCCATTGGGCAACCTATGACTCAGAACAGCCCCAATGCCATATTGTGAAGCATCACATGCTAGTACTAAAGGTAAATTCTCATTAAATTGTATCAGTACAGTGCCTGATGTCAAAAGAGATTTCACAGCCTGAAATGCAGCAGCCTGCCTCTTGTCCCAGACCCAAGGTGTGCCTTTGTCCAGCAATCTGTGTAGAGGCTCTGCTAAGGTAGCCTTGTGCGGTAGGAAGATTGCCTAGAAATGTAATAACCCCAAAAATGCTTGCAGTTCTGTTTTGTTTTTGGGTACTGGTGCCTTTTGAATGGCAGTAATTTTAGATTCAATAGGATGGAGACGCGTGGCATCAATAAAGTAGCCTAAGAACTCTACCCTGCGGATCCCACCATGCATTTCTCTTTATTAATTTTCAGATCTACCTCTTGTAATCTTTTAAGGGTTATGCATAATCACTTGAATAATTGTTGTTTTGAGGTGGCAGCTATAAGAATATCATCAAAATATGGTATTACGCCCTGTATACCCTGTAATATGCGCTCCATTAAGTTTTGAAATAACCCTGGGGCTACGCTTACCCCAAACTGGAGGCGCCTGAACCTGAAAGCCTCCCTGTGTATAATGATGGTTTGTGCCTCTACAGTTAAATCGTTTACAGGCAATTGTTGATAAGCCTGAGAGAGATCTAATTTTGCAACAATAGTGCTGTGGCCAATCGAGTGGATTAAATGTTGCACCATAGGTACTGGGTAAGAGTGTACCTGTAAAGCTTTATTAAGGGTACATTTGAAATCTCCACAGAGTCTTACTGAGCCATCACTTTTCATAGGTGTTACTATGGGCATCTCCCATCTAGAATGATCAACAGGCTCCAATATACCTTGTGCAATCAACTTATCTAATTGTGCATCTATGTTTGGTTTAAGTGCAAAAGAAACCCTGACAAGTTTGAGTCTAATGGGGGCAACCTGAGGATCCAGGTTGAATGTAATGGGGTTGCCTGTGTATTTGCCTAGAGTCCCATCAAACACATCCTTAAATTCCATTAAGAGGTTTTCTAACTCAGGTTCTTGTATGGAATTGATGCCACTTATGCCCAATCCCAATGATTTAAACCAATCCAAACCTAATAAACTTGGAAGTGAACCTTCCACGATATTTAAAGGCAGATTTCCCACAAAATTTTGGAAACTTACCCTAAATTTATGTATTCCAATGACTGCCCCAGGTTTGATTGGTAGTCTCTGAAGTGAAGGCTTTTGGCACCTGAGGCAAATTGTATTTTTGAATTTACAGGCTTGTCTGGGTTAATTCCCTCCACAGCCTAAACACAGAGGTTTTGCCTGGCAAGGTTTGGCTTCTCTAGACCACTTTCTAGCCATAGGTGTTCTAAGGTGATTAATATCTTGGTCAGAATCTACGTTATCCTCAACCTCAGTCTTTTCCATATGTACAGACTGATTCCCTCTTGCTGGAATAGTTTCACTAGAACCCTGTTTTTCAACAGCCAATTGATTGGACAGCTCATATGTCTGAGCCTCATCAATCACTTGCTGCAGTGTCAAATCTGGCTTAGCTAACAAACAACGCTGAAGTCGAAGATCTTTAACCCCACTAATTAACTGGTCCAAAATAATATCGTCCAATTCTCTGAAACCGCAATGCTGAGCAGCTTTCCTCAGAGCAGCCATGTACCTGCTTATATTTTTGCCCTCAGCCTGATAGCGCCTATGGAAAACATGTCTTCTAGCTATTGTGGAAGGCTTGGGGGCATAATGGCTTCCCAGGACTGTCAAAATGGTTTCCCAAGTTACCTCATGTACTGTCTGAGGAGACAGAAGCACTGCCACCATGTTGAACACTTCAGCGCCACACAAACTCAAAAAGAATGCTTTTTTCCTCAGTGGAGATGTCTCTCAAATTGTTTGCCTTGATATAAAACACTCGAATCTATTGAGATAGGACTCCCATGTATCAGTTCCCAACTGATATGGAGCAAAGGAGAGTGCCGTTGCCATGGACAGCTCTGAATGACTTCAGCTCTGAATACTTAAAGTAACCAAAATGACTTCAGCTCATAGCCTCTGAATCTTTCAGCTGATTGTCTCCCTTCTCTTATCCCACCTTCGTTGCCAGTGTTAAATTAGTGGGAATTAACTGAGACAGACCAGCAGATTCAGGTTAACCCTTTTATTTAAAAGTTAACAGAGTTAAAATGTCTAAACCGCATGCTAACAGTGGCTGACAGGCAACAGCTGATCGCGCCTGACAGCCCTCTTTATATAGCGAGCTGTCAGATGCGATAGCCAATCAGCTGTCGTGCTGCTTCCCGCTCACTTCTCGGACCAGACAGAAGACTTCAAATCACAACAGGGTTAATTTGGGTACTTCAAATCCTTCCCTTTTACTCCAGATACTCTAATAGTTTGTCCACTTAATTTCATCCCTTTAAGCACTAAATAATTAAAAGGGATTAAAAATAAAAAAATTAAATAAATAAATTGTTACTATGTGTCTCTGCCCTGGGCATGTTCCCTTTCTATTTTTCTCATTATCTCACTGGACATCAAAGAGAAAAGAACCTACTAAACAAGGTTATGCTTTGGATGATTTTCAAATGATCAGCATTATTATTAACTCTTTGAATTATGAATGGAAAGATGCTATTTCAAAGATGAATCAAGTGCCTATTGCTCAGCGCACAGTTGATCATGTATGCAGAATTTTAACTGAAGAAGAAGCACTCATGCAAGCCATGCCACATTTGAGAGGACCACCTGCATCAAGAGCTCCAGCAAGGCATCCCTTCCAAGGAAGAGGCTTTGTTCCAAGGATGCCAAGAAGCTATATCTACGACCATGTGGGACATGCCACCCGGGATTGTCCCCAACAATCTCAAGCACCCGCCACGTACCAGCCCAGAGGAACAGATTCCAGAGGCAGAGGCAGAGGACAAGGTCATCGCGGTCCCAGGCGTGATCTACAAGTTCCACACATCACATTGGCGTTAACCAACGATCCACAACCTGATCCAGAGTATGACAGACAACTTCTCTGGACTTTAGACAGTGGAGCAGCAGTGCATGTTACCTACAGAAGAGATCTTTACACAGAGATGCACAAGCCTGAACCTGACATGCGTGAACTGTACACTTTTTCAAACTATCCTGTTCAAGTCAGGGGAAAAGGAACTGTTTATATTGAAGAGCTCGATGCATTGATTTCTGATGTTTATTATATACCAACAGCAACCTGTAGTTTGCTTAGTCAAAGTCATTTGTCGAGAGTGTCCAAGTACCAGGTTCACCATTTTGAAAAAGCAAGTTATGTGGTTAAGGAGGGTAATATTGTTGCTGATACCATATTAATTGGTGGTGTTTATTACCTAAAGCCAAAATCTAACTCGCAAGCACAGGCATGTATAAAATATCCAAAAAAGGAGAGCACAGGCCTAGAGAGAGATGTTCCAGAGACAGATTGCTACTCCAAAGGCTCCTAAAGCCAACAAAAAGAAACAGTTTGCTCAAAGTAGGCCTGAGGTTTCTAATAAAAATGTTGAAAATTCACTAACAGGTAAACCTTTGCATTCCAGGTGTATCCATAAGTGGCATAGACGACTGGGGCATGCCAGTTTTCATGTTCTTAGAATGATGCCAGAATTCGTGAAAGGTTTGGATCTGAATGGGTGTAAGGTGTTCTTGGATTGTGCTGTCTGCAAGAAAGCCAAATCCAAAGCAGCAGCTGTTCCAAAACATGCTACACACCTGTCAACACACATTTTTGATTTGGTACACACTTACATAGTAGGTCCATTTGCACCAACACTTGGTGGTAAAAATATTTCTTAACAATTGTTGATAATTATTCTAGATATGGATTTGTATTTCCTATGAAGGAAAAATCAGAGACCTTTCAGATCTTTAAAGACTTTGCAACTTATGTCAATACCCAACACAATGTTCACATCGCTAGAATTCAAAGTGATCGCGTTGCTGAATTCATGTCTCAGTGTTTTCAGGACTGGATGCGAAAGAACAGAATTCTGCACCAGACCTCAGCTCCTTACGTTCCTGCTGAAAATGGAGTGGCGGAACGGAGGAATGGCGTTCTACAAACTTTGATGCGTTGTCTCCTTGAAGACACTAATCTCAGTCTCCCATACTGGGGTGAAGCTATTAAATATGCAAATTACATTATTAACTGCATCTGGAGTAGTGTAATAAATCAGACACCTTTCTTCAAGTTATATGGATATAAACCCATCTCAAAACATCCATATTTTTGGTTCATACGCTATGGTGAACATTCCCTTAGCTCAAAGAAAGAAAGGAGGTCCAGCAGCAAAAAGAATGAGATTCATGGGTATTGATGACGATTCAAAATGGAGCAAATTTGTCGACTCCAGACATGTAATTGTGATTTCTCAGTCCTTCAATTTTGAGGAAGATGCTGACTGGTCCAGGATTCACTCTAATGATCCTGGCATTTATTTTCCTAGAGAGGATGCTACTGATGTCACGCAGTCTGATGATCAAGATTCACAGGCAGATGTTCCATCAATAGTTCTTCTCAACCAGATGTTCCGTCTTCCCAAGCCGCTGATGCTGATGCTAGCAACTATGAAGAAGATGAGGATGAAACGGAAGAAGAATGGACCACTGTTCTGAGATGATCCGAGAGGGCCACGAAGGAAAAGGTGGATTATGCAAGCAGATCCCAGTAAGGTGGCCTTCTGCAGCTGACCAATGGTGATCTTGTCAGTGCCAATTGTTTTTAAGTGTTTGCCTAGGTCTTTAGGCACAGTACCCAGTGTGCTAAGTACCACTGGAACCACCTGCACTGGTTTATGCCAGAGTCTCTGCAGTTCGATTCTCAAGTCCTGATATCTGGTGACTTTTTCAAGTTGTTTCTCATCGATTCTGCTGTCACCAGGTATGGCAATGTTGACAATCCACACTTTTTTCTTCTCCACAATCGTGATATCCAGGGTATTGTGTTCCAGAACTTTGTCAGTCTGTATTTGGAAGTCCCACAGTAGCTTTGCATGCTCATTTTTGACTTTTTCAGGTTTATGATCCCACCAGTTCTTTCCTACAGGCAGATGGTAGTTGTGACACAAGTTCCAGTGGACCATCTGAGTGACTGTGTTGTGATGTTCTTTGTAGTCAGTCTGAGGTATTATCTTGCAACAGGTCAGTATGCGATCAATAGTTTCATATGCTTCCTTGCAGAGTCTGCATTTGGGGTCATCAGCAGATTTTTCTATACTGGCTTTGATTACATTCGTTCTGATGGTTTGTTCTTGGGCTGCAAGAATCAGGCCTTCTATTTCTTTCTTCAGTGTTCCGTTGGTCAGCCATAACCAGGTCTTTTCCTTATCTACTTTTCCTTGGATCTTTTCAAGGAACTGTCCATGCAGTGTTTTGTTACACCAGCTGTCAGCCCGAGTTTGCATCGCTGCTTTCCTATAATGATTCTTGGTTTGCTGCACTTTGAGCAGCTTCCTCTTGTTGACCTCCATCAAAGCTGGTTCAACACTGTCTTCTATTATTATTATTATTATTATTATTATTATTATTATTATTATTATTATTTTACAAGTCAATGAGCTCCATTTTTCCAAATCCTTTTTTTAAGTGAAGCCTTTTTGGTTACTGTTATTAGAGAGCCTTGTATACTGTATCTTTGTCTCTCCAAAATTGCTTTTAGCTGTGGCTATCATTGATCTTGCTTCAATGAAATCTAATATATTTTTCCATCTTTGGTTTTTTTCACATCATAGTGTGCTTACTATCAGCACTTCATGGCTTATTCTATAAAGTTTTTTGTTTATTTCAAGACCATTCTGGTCAAGTGAATCTTCCAAATGCAGAGATAATGTAAAGGGACAAGTGATAGACTTGTGAGCATACATAAGATACATTTAGTTCTTGACTGGTTATCACAATTGAACTGAAATTTCTGTTGTTAAGGGAGACATTTGTTAAGTGAGTTTTATCCCATTTTACAATCTTTCTTGCCTCAGTTGCTAAGGGAATCACTGCAGTTTATAAGTTTGTAGCCCAGTTGTTGAGTGAATCTGGCTTTACCATTGACTTTGCTTGTCAGAAGGTCACAAAAGGGGATCATATGACACAGCAACAGTCATAAATATGGAACAGTTGCCAACATCTGAATTTTGATTACATGATCATGGGAATCTTGCAAAGGTCATAACTGTGAAAAACAGTCATAAGTCTTTTCTCAATGCCATTGTAACTTTGAACGGTTGCTAAATGAACTGTTGTAAGTCAAGAACTACCTGCATTTGCTTGCAAAAAGTATCAGGGTAGATGGTATTAGATCTAAAATTCCCTTTCCCCCAAAAAAATATTTACTTTCTAGGATAAGGGAGGTAGGGCAGATAAAAGGGACTCATGTTCTGCACACTGTTATTAATAATGGATTAATGATACAAATGTCAAGCTTCAAAATGTGCTTTTCTGTTGCAATAAGCATCGCTTCTCAGCTTGCCAATGAACTGGAGGGGGAGGAAGGAATGGGGAGATGGAATGTAGGCTCCATACATCAGGAAGACAGCCCTGAGAACCAAAGACACTTCAACAGGAGTTTTTCTCACAATAATACCATGAAACACAATTGGGCAATGTCACTTGGTCTACTGGGGAAGGAAGAATCTCTCCTTTAATTATGTGGGTTTGCATGGGACTTAGTCAGCGGTGAGATTCTGCCAGTTTAACAACCAGTTCGGTGATTTAGTAACTGGAGAATTACAGCCAGGCCCTATAACCTGATTTTCCAATAGAAACAGATGGTATTCCCTACCATGACTCTGACCCAAAAGCAATAATCACAAATCTCTGAGTCTCTTAAAATCAACTCATAAATCTCTTAAAATCAACTCATAATCTATAGAAGAGGCCACTATCTATATTGTTACTATGGTTCTGGGAATTCTATGATGTCAGGAATCATGGTAAAATGATATCACAGCAGTGGCATTCTCCTGCAGCCTTCATATGGAATATCCTGTGGTTGCTTGGTAGCCGCATAGAATCACTTCAATTGTTGGCTGCAATATTCCAAGGCATCCTTCACTTGAGTAAAATGAGCAAGAGGATATGGGCATCATGAGACGTGTTGCCCTCTCTGCGACCCAAATTTTCCTGCTTGGAATTCTATTAGTGTATTTTGAAAGGTTGGACGGATTCATATTTCTATGTCCAGCCTCCAACATTAATTGTAGAAGGAATACCAATTCTTCCAATTATGACAACATGTATATTCTAGAGACAATTGGTAATTCCACTGAATTTCTTAAATTATCAATTTTAAAATTATGGAATAGATTAACTCAATCAAATCCTCATGAATATTTGGATGAAATGGGATCTAATGAAAAACTGCTGAAAAAACTATACAAATCATCCAATGTCCTACAAGTGGCACCCAAAGCAAAAATGACCAGAAATGAAGGGACACAAACATTGGAAGTCCAAAAGGATTTAACTTCAGAAATTTTGGAAGTTTCTAGTGACATACGCCTGAGGCCTAAAAGCCATTTACAAGGGTTAAAGAACCATCAGAATACGATACAGAGAGATCATTGGCTTCAAATAAGAAAAAGCAAAGGGAAAACTCATGAGTTGGAGATTCAAAAGGAAACACGTACAGACATTTCAGAAACTTTAAGTGAAATAAGGCTGAAGACTAAAAACCCTGTTAAAAGGTTAAAGTGGCATCAAAGAAAAATACAGGAAGATCTTGAGGTTGGGAGAAATGAAAGGGAAAAAACAGGGAAGCCTGTAGCACTACTAGATGCTCAGGAGGTTTCTTCCCTTAAGAGGCTTGCTCAAGCATCAGTTCATTCCTTACAGAAGCGCTCCATTTTACATCTTCCAACTCAGCTGCCTCCTTTGACTTCTTTTGTAGTGCATGATGGTGGTGAGGAACAGCCTGGTAAAGTGGTCTTTGTTCTTAAATCTACCAAGAGATCAACAAGGCCCAGCCATGTAAAGAACATTGGAATCGGTGAACAGGCAAAAGAGACAAATGCTCAGAATGAACAAATTGCAGAGAAACGTTTGGCAAAGCAACTTAAGTCTCAGGAATCAAGAAAGGAAAAGCTTCTCAGACACTTAATAATTACAGGAAGCAACTCCAGAATTACTACTGAGGAGTCTGCAATTTTGAAGAAACTGTTGCCTAATGAGCCATATTGGAAGCATCATGGACACTCCACCTCTGCTCCCCCTTCATTTTATTTTTTGTCAACCAGTAAAAATGTTCTTCTTCGGAATTATGCCTTTGAATCTGAGTGGAAAAAAACACTGGCAAGTATCTTTCCAAATAAGATTCTCAGGAACATAATTGCCAAGTTTATGCGTGTCCTCAAAATAGACTGCAAAAAGCCCATTACCAAGAAGTCTTGTCCTGAACTCATCCATAAAATGGGTCGTTTCCTGGTAAAATTCACTACATCAGCAGAAATGGAGAGGTTATCTGCTCGGAAGACTTTGCCTGCTAGAAATGAAAACAATATTCCTTCAACAAGCTCCATAAAAATGGAGATGCCCCCTCATAAGGTAAAAGCAACCTAGATAAGTAGTCCTAACAAGTGCACTCTTAGGAGTCTTACCAAGACTTGGTTACCTAGAATTACCTCTTTTTTTCCCAGGAGTCCAAATTGGTGTAAATTATTTGCACATTCATTTCTGTAAAAGCAGTTACTGATCTAGAATAAAAGCCCTTTTAGATTGCTTATAGTAAGTAATGTGCAAACACCATTTCCCTGTATGATTCCCATATCCGTACTACTCAAGCAAAAGCGACATGTGTATTTATGTAAAATTCTTACAGATTCCAATCAGAATCTGGGAAGAGTGGCGTATACCACAAGAGTAAGTAATTGAAACCTGAAAAAGAAAAAGAGAATTAAATCAGAGACTTCAGATGAAGTGATATGGTTTTAAGAAAACTAGATTAGTGGAACGGTTGTTGCTTTTAGAGGGTAAGTGGACCCAAATATACTTTTTTTCCCCTGGGGAACAGAGCTTTTTATGGATTGGAAGAACTGCAAGAGTCTACAATATCTCTTGTGTAAAGATGATAACTGGTCTTTAAAGGAAAAGGATTTACAGAACAATGGTAGAGTCCAACGTTTCCTGCACAAGATGATGATGGAGCATTGTCTCTGGAGGGATTTATCAATTTAATTCCTGCTTTTGAATGTTGACATGCTATTTTAAAGGGACAGAATGGATATTGTAATAAATATCTGTAAATATTTTGCTTTAATAGTAAATTTGGCAAAAGTTTCTTAAACAATAGGTGAAAATGAAACTTTGACAATAATATACAGTACATATCTATTTTCAAACAATAATAAATAAGAAACTACTTTGAGATTTTTTTGTAATAATCCATACACAGTGTTGCACATAAAGAAATAATCATTGCTTGTTTACCTAATTCCTGGCTACATTTTAAAAATATTTTTTACCCAGATACATATGGTTTCTCCCATGTCCTAACTGTAATAATACTTTTCCCATCTACATTTATAGAACTATGTTGGACAGTGGTTGATGAAGATTTTGTTAATGTTTTGTAAACTTATTTTTTATAAAATATATGATTTGCTTTTGTTTATAATGTCAAAGTGGGTTTATTATGGGCTTGAGTTTTTTCCCTGATATAATCTAATGTCAGGTTTTGTGGGGATAATAGATGCTTTGGCATTCAGACTTCAGACTCTTCCATCTGTCTGGTATTCAGCAGACAAGATAGATAGAGAAAAGTGGCCAAGGAAAATTGCAAGATTGCTTGGAGGGGAACAAAAGTTCTGAAACTTGCCTTGTCTTGCCTTGAGTTTACCATGAATTGGTAAGGGCCTGTGGTATGGCAAAGTATAAATCAATAATAAACCAGGATTCTAAATTCAAGGTAATAAAACATGCTTAAAAACATATTATGGATTAGTAAACTAACTTCAAGAAATAGGTTTAGATTATAGGTGTTGCTAAATTTTTATAGGTGTGGTGATATGACATTCAAATTAAGCAAATTCTAGTTTAACATTATATGAGAACTAAGCTGTTATAGAACAGTCCAATATATACTGATGAGTACAAGTTGCCTTCTATATCACTAGTCAGGATGAAGAAAAGTTGCAATACATGAAAACCTATCTTCCATTTTGTTTCTCTTTGTTTAACCTCGCAGATAGCAAAGCAGAGAATGCTACAAAGAATTGGCAGGAATGGCAAATTTATTTACATCCTATTGGCTCTTTCAGTGACAATATTTATAATGATTATTATTGCAGTACCCTTTATAATTAAGGTAAGCTAAAATATTTTACTAGAGATCCTTATATTCATTTATTAACCCACTGTACCTAAAAGCTCAGTAATGAAAAAGTAAACTTTCCCAACTCTCAATATATTGCTTTTGTGAAGAGCTAACATTTCCTTAGTGTTTAAGGGCGATCACATTACTGCAGCAGGATTTAATATAATATATTCAACCTCAAAGAGCCAGAGCAGATGCGACAATGATATAACAAAATCACAAGAAAGGGTGGGACTGTTTTAGTAAATGTATTGGTGAGGGGGTCAAATAGAGATAACTAAACGGGTGTATAGAGTTGGAGTCATTCCACCCCCAAGTCCGATAGGGAACATCTGGCTGGTAGGCTTGATTTGGTCCATAAGACCTTCTTACGAGGCTTATCAAACCATGTTGGAGACCACAGATCTTTTTACACACAGAAGATGGAGAAAAGGAAGAGTTTCTTATTGAGTTACGAAGAAAAAGACATTTTTCTCTAGCCAGTCATTGATTCTTTTTCCTCACCATGAAAAATATTTACATTTATCCCTCACAATCACGCCTCTCTTTTTGGATTAAACAGATCTATTCTCATCAAACTGCCAAAGGAATGGAAGGGACCCCTCTGGAAAAACGGTAACTCTTGCCTGGAAATGCTTAATTATTTGCAACACTCTGCTCTGAAAATCCTCTTTATGAGGACCAATCTCAAGATTGTTTGGAAATGCACCCGTGAGTTTCACTTTTAAAAAGCAAGTTTTAGGGCACAGGAGGCTGCAAGTAAAAGTTGAAAACACTGAGAACGTTACTGAATAATCTGCTTTTTCTTGGCTGAATTTGTATGTATAGCATTGACTTCCTGTTACATTCCTCAACTGGTGGTGTTTCCCTCTCATCTTGGCAACTTTAAACTATTTTCAGTGCTGAACGAACACTACATTTGAGATTGCCAGGTGGGCATGTATGCTAACAAAGCCAATAATAAGTAAAGGCCCAAAGAAATACAGGATTGCCTGCAACATGCAGTCTTAATCTTTGGAGACAATTGCAGGTGTGTGTTTCAGCATAAGAGGCAATTAAGCCTTCTACTGCCTGCACACTCCTTGTACCTGCACAGAAGAGTCTGGTGACTGAAAAGGCCTTTTGAGTACGTTTTGAGAAATGGAAATAAATACATCTTTCATTTATATGATAAGAATTTGTGTATCCTCCAAAGAAACGTATGCCCTATTTAATTTGCACATTGCCAAAGGGTTTTATCCAGGTGAAGATCTCACTATTTTTCTTTTTAATTGTTTGTTTAAGGACACTTCTGGATAGGATGGACAAAGGTACACTTGAAAAACAGGTCTGTAAATGCAGAAGCAACCACTGGTGATCTGCTACTTAGTTCTCTTATTGGATCTGAAAAGCATGGCCCCACATTTCTAAAAGTATTACAGATGTGGCTTGGGAAAGCCTGAATTACTGAGTCTTAATAATAATAATACAAATTAAATGTGCCAGGATGCTGAGTTTTTTAAAATTTTGAGTACATAGGATTAGGATTGGGTTACAAGTGTTTAACATAGGTTGGCTCTTACTGGGAAACTGATGTCTAGAGCCATCCGTTGTACTCTCTGTAAATGTAACTGTTCCTGTTTAAAATTACCCGTTTTAAAGTCATCTGAGGCATCACTCCATGTCAACAGTAGTGTGGATAAAGATGGCAGCTTCCCAGCTGTTCCTCCTGAATCTTTCAGTTTCCCCCGCTTCTTACCATTTCTTCTGGATCCTGTAAGACAATCAGTTGCCCTCAGGTACAGGAGGCACCCTTATTTTCTGCTCATGTAGAAGTAATTCAGAACCACTGTAGCTTCTCTGTGTAGAATGAGAAGAAGGCCATTGTAACAGCCAGTGGTCTTGAACCCAGCCTGTCCTAACCTGGATGACTGATAATTTCAAATATCCAAATATATGCTATAGTATTTACAAAAAATACAGTATTTTGAATAATTTTGATAGACATTTTATGACATACTGCAGTTCCCACATTGTGCCAAACAGTGGATGAACAGAACATTATTTCTGGAATTTATCACAATAGCTGGATTCACAAAACTTGAAAGGAAAATATGACTTGTTTGTAATTTAATGTGTGAAGTGTCAAGTGAGCAAACCATGTTGTACAGTGTTAAGTATTTTGTGTATTTGTCTATTATTCCTGTGGGATTTTTTCAGAAGAAAAGTTTTGCTACCACCAGTTATGACTTATTAAATACACCAAGATTAACAAAATGGTTTGTGGATATTTTTCTGTATACTTTTCCAGCTCTTTCAAACCCATTAACTTGAGAAATTGCATGCATGAAGGAAAGCTGGTCTTTTGAAAAGATCCCATAGGAATAATAGTGATGCACACAACTCACTTAAAGCAGAGTTGTATCAGTCAAATGAATTGATAAAAGCTTCATTCCCAAATAACATTAAGGCACACATTTATTTCATAGGTCATAATTAAACCAAATTAAATAACATATATTAAGCCCAACACCACTTGCAAAGTTTAAGAATGCTAGGGCTTGCGGAATATTTTTAACTACAGCTACTAACTACTAAGGTTACTGGCTACTAACATTAATTGGCAGAAGTACAAAATATGTTCCAGGATTATCTAACATAAAGATAAAATTGGTGTTTGTCTAATTCGACACCTAATTAGGAATTATCAATTGCTCTAATTTGCTAGCCCCGTATTCCTTCAGCTAGATCCTCCATTCCAGTAACTGGAATTTGAATTTGAGAATACAAATAAAATGATAATGCAATGTGAAAATTAAAAGCTCAGGCTGAAATTTTATGACCATTTTTAATATCCTTTCCTCAGACATCAGCATCAGAATTTGAAAAGCCTCTTTGGTTTAAAGATATGTATCAACCTATAGATGAAGTAAAGAAAAAACATGATTGACAAATTACATGATGAGTCTTCAGAAGAGGCCTCAGAAGAGGAAAACATATACACTTGGGCTAGCGCAAGGTATTGTTTCTTCTCTTTTCTCTTTATTTTTCATTTTTTCCTTCCCTTCCCTCCCTTTCTTTTTTCCTTGACACATATTTAAAAAAAACACCTGAAAAAATATGATGTTCATTCATGTCCAGCTCTTGTTGATTCTTCTGATCTTGTCTACTCTGGCTAATGTCAGATTTGATGCTGTCTAGCCACCATGTTCTTTGATGGCCTGGCATCCTTTTACCACTTACACTTCCAATATATCTTTGCTGTCTCCAGTAAATTTCCCTGCATGGCATGGCCGAAGTAAAATTACAGAGGGAATAGTCCATTTTGTGCATTGGAGGACATTTTAATTTTTTTCATTACAAAATTCTTTAGGCATATTTGGAATTATCCAAATGTATACTACCACAATACACTTTATTATTTATTTATTTATTTATTTAATGAGATTTCTATGCCGCCCTATCTCCCGAAGGACTCAGGGTGGCTTACAATAATAAAAGAGAAACAATACAAAAGTTAAAAAGCAATTAAATATGAAATCTCACTAAGCCAATAAAATGTATAAAATTATTGTTAAAATCACCTCCCCTCCATCAGTCTGGGTCAGCAAGTCGGAAAAGCCGTGTTTTTAGGAGGAAGGATCAGAGGTCAGGGGCCACCCGAAGCTCCAAGGGTAGTTGATTCCACAGGGTGGGTGCTCCCACAGAGAAGGCCCTAGCCTTAAGGGTCGCCAGCCGACATTGTCTGGCTGACAGTACCCCAAGGAGGCCCTGCCTATAGGAGCACACGGGACATTGGGAAGTTGTTACTGGCAGCAGGGTTTCCCGCAAATATCCCAGTCCTAAGCCATGAAGGGCTTTATAGGTCAGCACCAGCACCTTGAATCTCACACGGAGGGCAACCCGTAACCACTGCAGCTCGTGCAAAAGGGGGGTGATATGGGAGTATCAGGACCCTCCCACCACAACCCGCACCGCTGTATTCTGGACAAGTTGAAGCTTCCACTTTACATGGAACTGTCCTTGAAGATCACTTCAAGTGCCCTTGAAGGTAACTCAGATGTTACAACTGGTCCAAAAGGCAGTGGCGCATGAATTATTGGTTGTTCCTGTTCCTTTGATACACCTCTGTTGTGTGAGCTGTGTTGTCTTCCAGCTTCCTTCTGCATGTAATTCAAGGTGCTGGTTATCACTTTTAAATCCTTACATGGCAGGAACCAGGATCTTTGCGGGGTCCCTTCTTTCTGCCCATCCTAATACTCAAATAGGATAGGTGTGCTCCAGGTCCCTTCCCTGAAGTCTTGCCCTCTAGTGGGAGCTTGGAAGTGTGCCTTTTCCTGTGGCTATCCCGACCTTATGGAATAATCTCTCTGAAATGATTCAGCAAGCCATCACTCTTTTAGCCTTTTGGAAGACTGTCAGTACCTATGCTTTTACCCAGGTTCAGGGATGGAAAAAGAATATCTGAAACTGATGGTAGTACATCTCAAGGGAATGACTAAGAAGACTGGTTTTTGTTTTCATTTTATGGTCTTATTTTACTGTCTTATTTTACTATGAGCCATCCAGAATTATGGGCAGCCAGGCAAATATTCTAAATAAATAATTTGAATGGAGATGAAAGTGTGGCATTTACAGAAATGCTTGCATTCTTCTTCCATTGAAAAAAGCCACAACAATGCTGCAGAAATTAATAATATGTGAAACTGTAGAGGTTGGCCTTGCAGACTGCAAACTTTGGATGTTCTATTCATATACTACTTCTGTAGTTTGCTGGGTATACTAATTTGCTTTTCTGGTAATGGCTGTTTTCTCTGAACATGGGCAGAGGAAATGTATGTAATATTGTTTAGAAAATAAGTTTGTTTAAAACCTTCAAGTACAAGAGTTGTACATGAAGAACAAATCATTAAAGTTGCAAAAAAAACACCCCATCTTAGTACAACTAACTCTGTAATTTCCGTTTTTCTTTATTTATCAGACCTCCACAAATCCCCGAGTTTCTTCCTGTGGAAAATATGTAAGTATTTACATGTGTTACAAAAGGGTTACTAATATTGTTTTGTTTAAACTTTCAAGCATGACAGCAAGCCTTCTGCATTTTTGTTGAGATGAAATTATTAGAAGTTCTTAGAGTATTGTTTCCAACCTAATTTAATAACTGAGCAGAGTTATAGATATTGTAGGAATAAATTATGGTAATGTTGGAAGAATTATCCTTCTGGGTTCAGTTTCAAGTGGGGAAAAAGACACTGGAAACATGGAAGCTGTTTGAAAAGATGGTTTAATGGTGGACAGGACCACATGGCTTGGAGCTCCAAAGCGAAAAGGATCATCACATGCTTCAAGATGTTGGGTGAAGGAAAAGAAGGAAGGATATGCTGAGAATCCCTTTGTTTTATACACTGTTGGGATCTGAATTTTAGTTTGTATTCTGATTGGTTGTCAGACTCCCATGGGGCCATGCAGGGGCAACTCTGTAAATGTCCTGAGTCCCAGGCTTGGGTGAGCCTTGCTGGATGATGATGTAATGAAAAGGCTTTGGGCAATTCCTATTATAGCTGTATCTGCAGTAGATCTTTGTTATGTAAAATAGGCTGGCCCAGGTCAGAGTAATGGTCCATTAGCAAAGGTGGGGAGGGGCTGAGTTTCTGCCTCTTTGAATTTCTACTTTTTTAAGGGGAAATATTATGCATTTTTAATATTTCCTAGGATGTTTCATGTCTCTAGGAGAGGGGTGGGTGCTAACTTCCTACAGTACTTCATTGAATTTCGTAATTTTGAATATATTAGGTATTTATACTATGTATATAAAGGCTTACCCCAGGCAATAAAGTATTTTATTTTCAAACGTAGCTACATTTTCCTCATATTTTAGCAAGTATAAAATTAAATTAGCATTTTAGAAACAGCCACAATTGATAGAGATCCAGTTTGGTGCCGTGATTTAGGCAGCAGAAGAGAAACCAAGAGATGGTGATTTCTCGTCTCACTTTGGACATGCCAGCTGAGTGATCTTTTATCAGTCACTGTGGGAAGGAGGGAATGGCAAACCACTACGAAAACAGCAAGGACGAGTCCAGGCCATTCTCAGGAGTAAGCATCAATATGAAGACACACAAACAGAGATTGTTAAATCAATAAATCCACCCCAAATCTTTATTTAAAACCCCCAAAACCTGTTAACCTAGAGCAGCAAGGGTGCAGAACCAATTAAACAAACAGCTGGGTGAACAGATATGCCTTTAACTAGTAAAAGCTTTCAGGCTCAGCATCAGTCCTAAAGGAACTGAAATAGAAGGCCTTTATGTTTGGATCAGCAACAAAACCAAAACCAAAGACCCTATTTTGCTCAGTGACAAATGACTTTTTCATATTGGCTAAAATGAGCTTGTTATTTTATTGCATCTTCTCCTGTAGGATTGTTAACAGTCTCTTGCGATATAAAAGAGACACAAACATTTTTCAGCTAATCCGCTTCAGTAACCAATGCTAGGGAAATATTTGTTTATGTTTTTATTTCTTGGATATATCCGTTTTACCTTTTTTTCCCTTGTGAACTCAAGATGGCAGATAGGAGAGTCCCTCTTCATTTTATCCCAGCAGCAACAGTCCTGTGAAGTAGGTTTGTCCCAGGAAGTGACTGGCACCAAATCACTCAGAGGACTCCATGACATTTGTGGAGATTTGAATTTGCGTCTCCCCACAGCTGGTCCAACAGTTTAACCCAGTTATCCTTATTATTCCCACTCTCAACTATGATTTAAGCAGAATGAGGTAAAGCAGAATAAGAATACATAAAATAAACAAATGTATATAAGAATCAAAGGCTTGGGGGTGGGGGAGGGAGAAGAGTCTGCTTAGGCATGTTGGAAAAACTGGACTTGAGATGCAGTGAATGTGAGGCCCTGGGTGCACACATGCATTCTCTAACATGCAGGCGACCCCTGGGTTTTGCAGCAAACGAACTTTGGATGCTCATGAGCAATTACACGATTGTTTCTCCCTTCAAAGAAAATGTGAAATGCTGGGTTGACATAAGGAAAGAAAAGAGCACAACTTTGATTTGTATAAACCCATTCAAAAATGGATTAAACTCTGTTCCCGTTTTGTCTTCTAGGGACCTAATGCCACCACCAGCACCACCAGCAGCTGAAGCTCCAACTCCGGCTCCAGCTCCAGCTCCAGCTCCGGCTGAAGTTCCAACACCTGCTCCTGCTCCTGCTCCAGCTCCAGCTCCAGAGCCTGCTCCCGCTCCTCCTCCAGAGCCTGCTCCCGCTCCAGAGCCTGTTAAAAAGGCCAGTTCAAAGAAACTGTGAGTACCAGTGGCATTATATGTGTGTGGTATTATTTATTTACTTGAAGATACATCTACCTATAGATTCTAATTCAATGAATGTATGAAAGAGCCGTGGTGGCACAGCAGTTACAATGCGGTATTTCAGGCTAACTCACTGCTCACTGCCAGGAGTTCGAGCCTGACTGGCTCAAGATTGACTTCGCTCTTCCGTCCCTACTGATGTCAATAAAATGAGGGCTCAGATTGTTGGGAGCAATATACTGACTCTATAAACTGCTTAGAGAAAACTGTAAAACACTATGAAGCTGTATATAAGTCTTAGAACTATTGAATTTATAAATCATATTTATATTAAATGGTTGTGCTTTGTAATTGCTATACTAAGAGAGGGCTCTCGAAATTCCTAGCCCTAATCTATTGGCAAGCAAAATGGATAAAATGATATTTTGTTTAATTCGTCGAGAAGAATAAAATTCTCCAATAGATTTATCTACACAGAAGCCTTTAAGACATGTGGATCGGTGGTGGGATTCAATTTTTTTACCACCGGTTCCATGCTTGGTGGGCGTGGCAGGGAAGGATACTGTAAAATCTCCAGTTAGAGACAGTATTTGCCGGTTCTCTAAACAACTCAAAATTTCTGCTACTGGTTCTCTAGAACTGGTCCAAACCTGCTGAATACCACCTCTGATGTGGATGTCAACTCCCAGAATTCCCTAGCAATGCTTAATATTAACGTCTTAAAGTTCCTGAGGTTGAGAAAAACCAGTCTAAACCTTCCTTCCGTTTTAAGAAGTTTGAAAACAAACAAGCCATCACCCTTTCCATCCTGGGAGGGAGACAATCTTAACCATAAAAGATTTATTTTCTGTTCTGTTAAAAGATCTTTCTGTTCTTTGTCAGGACTGAAACAGAGACTCCCATTAGTGAAACTTCTCCAGGCACTGAGTGAGTAGTACAGTCTGTCAAGGGCTATTCTTTAACTTAGAACTTTCTTTTTCCCTAAGATATTTTCTTTTTAATTTCTATTCTGCTAAAACATGTGTCTCTTCTTTGTCAGGTCTGAGAAAGAGACTAGTGAAACCTCTCCAAACCCTGAGTGAGTACTACAGTCTGTCAAGGATTGTTCTTTAATTTAGAACTTTTTCTCCAAGATACTTCTACATGAGGCATTTCTTTAAAACAACATCTAATTTATACTGTAACTGTTACAGTTTCATTGCTATTAAAATTAACAATTCTACATGCCCAAAAGCTTTGCATATACAAACTAAATATAAAATGCACTGCCTACAGAATTTTAATATCCTAATTTCTCCTGTGATGTAAGCATAAAATCATTGCAAAAAATAAAGGGTCCATTTTTAGTAGCTGAAATATTTCAGATTCCAAGAGCATTTTAAGTTAAAAATTCAGATCAGGAGAAGCAGAACTAGGACACAGGGGATGCCTCCTAATTCTAGCACTCACTAACTTGGTTAAAAATATAAGGCAAAAATTGGCATGCTTCCCAGGCCAGAGTTCCTAGCGGTGTGCAGGAAATCACCCAAAATAATTTGCTGCCCAAATTCAGGAAGCAGAGAACGCCTTCCGGTCAACGAGGCTTAATTAATTTTGATGCCTGTTCAAGAAGATTTTATGAAATCCTCTCACCTTCTTTAGCTGTAAGTGAATTGAGCTAATGATGCTAGAAAAGTGATTTGCTTGCTGACATAATGGAGGATTGGAGAAATGCCTTGCACAATGCTTGTGATGCTGGGCACAAAAGAGGATTGACCTCTTCTGCCACAAATTCATTTACCTGCAAAGTATGTTCCAACTTGTCTTGGGACTTGGATAAGAAGGCTTAAATATGAAGTTGGCTTTCCTCCAAACCCAACAGAAGGGACCACATTGTGAGATTAAAGACATCTTTTTGCAAGTCTAAAGGCAGTAGTATTTGAAAAAAAAGGTCTAAAATGATAGATCCAGTGCAAGGAGGAACCATACAAAAAGCAAGCTTACATACAAGTGTCTTCTGGTACAAGTGCTGCTATAATACACACACTACACCACTGCTCTATGAACTGCACTGTTTGCTGGTTTGCTTGGGGATGCCGTTCAGAGTATTATTTATTACCCTTAAAGACCTACATGGCATAGATCCAGGTTACTTAAGGAACAGTCTCACTTCTAGGAGGCTGGCCCACTCCACCCATGCCAGCAGAAGAGGCAACCTGCAGGCCCATCAGCCAAGGAATTTTGGCTGTTAGAGTCCAGGAGAAGGACCACCTCTGGTGTAGCTCCTCCCCCTTGGAACATCTTAGCTCCTGAGGTGAGATCAGCTGCCAGCTTTCTGACCTTCCATAAGGACCTGGAGACCTGGCTCTGGCAGGTGGCTAGGGGACCCCAACAGGAGAGCATCTCACTAGAGGTGGTTGATGGATTAAAAGACAATCCCACATCTCTCCCACTGTACATCCGCCTCCCTCCGCATCTTTTATCTTTTAGTTATCATTTATTTATTAACTTTGTCTTTGATTATAACCCTTTTTTATCATCTCAGAAATATTTATCTTCAATGCTGTCATCCTCCTGGGATCACTTTGAAACAAGATGGGTGGCAATTAAATTGAATAAATAAATAAACAAATCAATGATTAGCCCAAGCTGGTCAGGGAATAAGAAAATATTCAACTGCTGCCAGAGCAATATTAATTTCTGCTTTTAATTTCTTTATCAGCACTTCAGAAACAGATGAAGGCACTTCAAAGAAAACGTAAGTAGCTGCAGCGTGCAAATCAGATTTATATCTCTTTTAAGGATTTCTAAAGTGGTTCAGAATGCATCTTCTGATCCACATTTATAGGATACTTCATGTCTAAAACATCTCATAACTTGATTATTTCATTCTGCAATAGTAGAAAGAAGTTCTAGTAGGAAATAGGAAAAGGAAGGGAAAAAAACTAGAAAAGAGCAAAAGCAACCTTCATATTAAAAGATAGGCAATTTCAGAAAGAGCAGTGAACATTTTTGACCATGTTCTGCTTATTATGCTCTGGATGGGTATAAAGCAGACAGAGCAACTCCACAAAGCATCCATACACAAAGTCTTTTTTATTGGTTCCTCAGGCATCCTGTCAACTCACATTTATGATGAGGTTCTTCTTAATGTCCAATCCTTTGCATATCTGAATTGTGGTGTAGAAAGATATTAAACTCTCATCTTCATGATGACGACCATGATGATGATTGTAGTGACCGCCTGGTATAGGATTCAGGCTAGAGTGACAGAGCCTCCGCCAACCCAACAAGGCTCAATTTAGTGACCAATCAGGATTACAGATGTGACCACATGACATTGGTTACATTTCCCAGGATACCTTAACTACATTTACCATGATGCATTCCCTTAAGGGGACAGCTCTCAATTCCTAACTATCTATCTCAAATCTCATTAACTCTAAACTGGCTAGACAGCACACTCCCCGCCTGGAATTGTAAACTCCACTAACTAAGTAAAGAGCAATTAACTAAGATAAACAGTAAAGAGTAATACTAACTAAATAGCAGATAACTATATAACTAAAATAAACAGCTATATAAGTAAGAGAAACAGTAAATAGCAATAAAGCATCAAACAAAGCAAAACATGCAAAGCTTGAGGTTCAATCTTCAAGTTCAGCCTTTCTCTGCAGCAACACTAGGTCGGTGACCGGTCTGGTGTAGAGCTTCTTGGTGAAAGTCTGCTGGTCGCCTCTGGCAGTCGTTTAGGGTGGACAGGTACTCTTGTTTCCAACGGTTCAAAGTGGTGTTGACAAGTGGTTGAACTGGATGTTGCGAAGACATCTGCCCTTGTAGAGCATATTCGTGAAAGTCTGGTGGTCGCTGGTGGCCGTTTAGGGTTTCTTAGTGAAAGTCTACTGGCTGCTGGTGGCCTTTTAGGATTCTTGGTTTCAATGGTGCTAAAGAGCGTTGGAAGGCTGTCGGAATGGATGGTGCGAAGGCAACTGCCTGGGTTGGGGTCTGCATCCGATTGACACAGACAATTCCTGAGATTTCCCAACCCAGGTCTGTTTTGAAGGCATAAGGTGAGTATCTTGGGCCTCTGACTACTTCAGTGTACACTAAAGCATCAGGGGCATCTAATCCCAGCAAGAGCAAAATCTTGGCTTCAGGATCTAGGGCGGGAAAGTGAGGAGCCATATGTTTCAGGTGAGGTATGTTGCTAGCTACCTCTGGTGTTGCAATGTGGCTGCGGTCATCTGGTATGCCATCCCATTCTAACATGAGTGGCAGTAGGAACTGGGAACTTCCATCTAATGGCTCTATACAGAGTCCAGTAGCTCTCCTCCCCGCTGTGCGTCTTGGTGCAGTGCACGTTGATATTGTGAAGTGCACTTCTTCCTTCTGCACATCAAAGAGGTCAAAGAATGCAGAACTGGCTAGTGAGCGATTGCTCTGAGGACCTAAGATTATGTACATTTTCATTGCTTCTTGTGGGTGTCCATCAGGGTAGACTTTGGCTAAGCAGATCTGATGACACAAGTGAGGGGCAGGTGTGTTATCGCACACTGACATGCAATGGACACTTGCCACTGGCTCTGATTGTGCTTTTGTGGCACACTGAGGCTCCTTGTTCAAAGGAGGGTTGGGAGTTGTCTGCTGTGGTGATTCAGTCTGGATGCAGAGCAGTTGGGTGCTTGTTGCTGTTGCATAGATGGCATTGCACCTTGGCTGTGCAGTCTTTGGGCGCATGTTTAGAAGATTCGCAACACTTGTAGCAGACTCTGAACTCCCATAACAAACCTTTCCTTTGGGTCAGGGATTTCGCTGCAAACCCTTGGCACCTGTTCAGTGAGTGTTGGGTGTTTTTCAAAGGACAATGCTTGACTCTTTTTGTAGTTGGAGATCTAGATCGGGTTGAGGCCGACGAGTTAGCGGCCGAACTCTTTATGGTTGAGGAGTCAATCTTGGTTTTATGGACAACCATGAAGGGTTTTCCCCTTGCAGTGGGTGCAGGGTCTGTGGATGGTATATAGTTGCTGCTGTATCTTTTTTCATTGGGAGGACTATCTGAGTACGCGGGCCCTGGGGATGTTGCACACTGTTGCCTGGTGGGCCACGAATTTTTCAAGAACGGTAAAGGGTATATAGCTGTGGTGACCCTTGGCCATGAAGGCATCAGACAACTGGAGCCACTGTTCAATTAGCACCTGTGGGAGTTTCTGAATGAATTTGTTTTGCATGTCGACATGGTCAAGACAAGCAAGTCCTGGTAACCATGGATACCATTGTGCTGATCTCAGTTGTATGAGACTATTAGAGAGTTCCGCGACCAGGTGAGGCCTGTCAATAGGAATTTTAGGAAATCTATTAAGACTGTTCAAGAGCATTGATTCTAATGCTGTGCGAGCGCCGTACAGTTCATCAAGTCTTTTCCATGCCAACCGTAGGGCAGCGTCTGGGTCGTCTAAGTGGGAGGTATAAAGGGCCTTCGTTGCCTTGGCAGACCGCAGCCCCAGCCATGTTATCAAGTGTATGAGTACTTCATCGGGTTTCAGGCATGCATCCTGAATGCGCAGGAAAATTTTCTTCAGAGGAATATTAACGCCTGTTGTCAGAGAATTTATTTATTTATTTATTTGTTTGTTTGTTTATTTATTTATTTATTTATTTATTCGACTTATATGCCGCCCCCTCTCCGAAGACTCAGAGGCTGACACAATAAATACAGCAATAAATAAATTAATTTTAAAAAGAATTAAACAATGAAGCCGAATTAAAATTTAAAATCCCCAACTGACCCCCAACCCTGGAGAATCAGCACAGCCCAGATTGTAAAAAGAGCCAGGTTTTCAAATCATGGTGGAAGGTCTGGAGATGGGAGCCAGATGGAGCTCAAGTGGAAGAAGATTCCACAAAGTGGGGGCTGCCACCGTAGTAGCCCTCCTGGGTCAACGCCAAGCGACATTGTGTCGAGGCGGCACGGAGACCCCCGCCTGTGTGCCCTACAGGCGCTTGACATTTGATATTGGGAGGAGCGTTCCGTAAATAACCTGGACCCGTGCCCTGTTGGACTTTAAATGTTAATACCAAGACCTTGAATCTCACCGGAGAAGCAGCGGAAGCCAATGCAGGTCACACAGGAGGGTGTAACATGGAATGTCGAAGCTCCCATCACAACCAGCAGGACCGCCATTCTGTACCAGCTGAAGCCTCGGGTGATGCCTAAAGGAAGTCCAAGTGAGAGCATTGCAGTGTCGAGGCGAGGAGATAACGAGGGCCTGGTGACGTCTGCATGAGGCATCCCGGTCCAGGAATAGGCGTAACACAGTGTGAACCAGCGGGATCTGGGCAAGGCCCCTGGCCACGGCCCCCACCTGCTCTCCAATTTGAGCTGTGAATCAGGAGGACCCCCAGATTCCGTGCTGTCCACGGGGGGCAACACCTCCCCCATGAGCAAAGATGGAACCTCAAAACTGGACGGGGATGTCGGTATGCACAGCCACTCTGTCTTGGCAGTTGAGTGAAGCATGTTCCTGTCCATCCAGATCGTGCCGCTTCCAGACAGCGGACATCACTGAGAGAAACATCGCTGATGTGGCCTGGGGTGGAAATGTATAGCTGAGTATCATCAGCATACTGATGATATACCTCACCCCAAACCCACGGATGATCTCTTGGCGGCTTCATATAGATGTTGAACAGGAGGGTGAGGACTGAGCCCTGGGCACCCCACAAGTGAGGTACCTTGGAGTCAACCTCTGCCCCCTGCCAACACTGTTTGATGTCCCGAGGTAGGAGGAGAACCACCGTAAAACAGTGCCTCCCTCCCAACCCCGAGGCGTGCTGACAGGATACCATGGTCGATGGTATCGGCAGCCTTCAGAGATCAGGACTAGGACAGAGGACAAACCCTGTCCGTGCCCTGGCGAGATCATCCATCAGCTAGCGACCAATGCTGTCTCCGTGCTGTACCGGGTTGGAAGCCCGATTAGTACTGGATCCAGGTAGTCCGCTTCCTCCAGGAAAAGTGGCAATTGCTGACGACCACACCTCTCAACAACCTTAGCTAAAAAGCGAGGTTGTTGGAGGCTGGGTGAAGTTGTCACACCACAGCTGGGTCAGGGCAGGCTTCTTCAGGAGGGGACCTCATCAGCCTCTTTCAGGCGGTGAGAATGTCCCTCCATTAGCGGCGTTGACAACTGCCCGGAGCCAGCCGCCACGTGAATCTCCTGGAGGTATAAACCAACCAGGAAGGGCACGGGTCCAATAATATATACACCATTGGCAGCCAAATCTAGCTTTCGTCTCCTGAGAGCCAAATCTCTCCAGTAGTCTGCATCATCTGTAGAGGTAGATTGGGTAAGGGGCATTAATGTAGAGGGTGGATTTGGGTTGTATGTCAACGACGGGTCATAGGGTTCCTCCCAGTGCTTACAGAGGATGTCGTCCTGCCATTCCAGAGACAATGGTGGAGCTTCACGCTTCTGTGTAGGCTGGCCGCAGTTATCTTGTTGTACCTGTGAGCTCGGGTAGTGTTGAGGTTGTGGCTGGAATGGTACTGCCTGTGGATTGAGTGTGGCAGGTGTTGTTGGTTGCATGTCTACTTGTTGAGAAGTCACCGTGATCACTGGTGGGCTAATGTGCTTGCCTGGCAGGCCATGAGACGTTGGAGTAGGGTTGCTGATTCTAGGAAGAGAATCTCGGACTTTAGGTCATACAACATCAGTTGGGGAAGATTTGCGGTTGGTGGAAAGTGAATCTCATATTTTAGGTCCAACAACGTCAGTTGCGTGACTGAGGTTTAGAGTCTGTGGTTGAGATTCACTCCTATGCTCCCCTGGTTGTGGGAGACTGCTAGGCAACTAAGGCAGTTCCACCTGCTCGTTTCGTAGTGAGTGCTGCTCATCCACGTAGGCCTTGACCCGCGTATCTGGGTTCTCTTCTCCCAACTCTTTGAGGTTGAAGATGAGGGAGGCAGTGTTGGCTGCCTTCTGCCATGCTGCAGCCTGTGCTGTTTCCGCTGCCGTGTCTCTTTGTCATTCGAGCAACTCCACTTGGGCCTGAGTTCTGGCCATTTCTGCCTTCTGTCGTATCACCTCTGTCGTAATACGTAAATCTGCCTCTGCTACTGCAGCTTCAAGTTGAGCTTCTACAGCTCATTCGGTGTAACTTGCTGCTTTGGAGGCCTTAGATGTGTTGCTGCGACGAGAGGATGCTCTGGAAGGATGGTGACAGCTGGCAGCAGAGAATTGGTGCAAGACACTGGAGTCTGCTTAAGATCTAGCTGGTTTGGGATGGAGGAAGAGGCTTTCTTAGAATGGTGGGAGGAGGCTGCTTGTGATTGAAGACCTATTTCGGATGTGGCTCTCTGCCTTGCCATTTCTTCCAGCTGTAGCGCATCACGGAGTGCTGCCTGGAGGGCTTTTTTGCCTTCCTCAACGCAGTCTTCGCGTTCCTTGTGAAACTCCTCAAAGCATTGGACGTGTGCTTGGAGTTTTGGGTTACCCAGTCTTGACTGGATGGACTTGAGTTTATCTTCACTGTTTCTCCATCGTGCAAGAAGGGCATCTAGATCAACTAGCAGTGTGCAGATTTTCTCGGGGGGCAGCTTGTGTTTTGGGGCATCACGGATTTCCTCTAGCTCCAGCCATGAGTTTGCGTAGCAGCAATATTGCCTCTCCCAATCCTCTCTCAAGTGTGCCTCCATGGGTTCTGTAAGCTTCCTATTCCTTCTGAGGTCATAGGCTTCGTGAGGTTCAGCTGCCTCTGGGTTTTGGGAACCGGGCTCCACGTTTACATCTAGGGTTGGTGGAGGGTTCAAGTCCTCTGGTACATCAAGGACATCTGCCATGGCTGGAGAAGTTGCCATGTTTCCAATTGGCAAAGGTGAATTTTGGAAAATTTAGTAGTTTTCCTTTATTTTGCTAGAGGCTGTCGAGTAGCAGAAAGGAGTGTCTGCTAGATTTAGTACTTGAGCACGTAGGTGACGCTGCACAATATGACGGCTTTTAGGGTGTGGTGCGTGCTTGCAACACAAGTGGGTGCTATAGAGGGCGTTGTCGCCGAGTCTGAAGACGTGAGAGCAAAACGCAGATTGGCCTATTAGTGTTGCTTGTGACACAAATTGGCACAATAGAGGGCATTGTTGCTGAGTCTGAAGACTTGAGAGCAAAATGCAGATTTGCCTGTTAGTGTTGCTTGCTAGGTCTGGAAGACACTGTTGCTAAGCACAGGTTAGGCTGCAGATAGTACTGGAACCTTGCATTAAGTTGCTTAATGTTTCCACAATAATTACAAAGAAAAGGAATTTTCATTGGTTAAACACTAGTTAAATCTAGGAAATTTTTCCTAGACCACCAGATTGTGCTGTGGGCTGCTTTGCTTAAGTCGGGGGGGGGAATTATTACCCTTTTCTATGGAGATGGCTGGCTGCTAGGTAAACTTGCAAATCCTCTCGCATTTGCATTTGTAAAGAATTTTGAGCCAATGACAATGTACTAGCTGGCAGTCTGTTTCTATGGTGACGAGGAATGCAATGTATGTTTATTGTTTGCTTCCTGTGGAAACTTTCTTCATTCAATTTTGGTTGAAGGGCTAGGGAAAATGCAGGTTCTTTTTTTGTTGCAGGACACAGGAAAGATTTTTTCAGACTGTCCTATTGCATTTGTAAAGAGTTTGTAGGTGGTAACTGGGGAAAAACTGGGGTAGATGGCTAATACCTGGCTCCTCCCTTTGTTTTGCAAATTAGTTCTTCCTGAGCTAGCAGATGTAACTTGAGACAAAGAGGCTTCTTTTGCTGAAGAGAGGGGAGGGGGAATTTGTCCCTTCCTGCCGCCACAATGAGAGGTTTGAGGGAGAGAGAACCAAAGTACAAAGGAATAGCATGCACATTTACTCCTGGCTTCAAAATATCTTTGTCTTTATCACAAAATTCAAATTAATTTTAATCTTCATAGGGATTCCGATACAGCAATAATTCTTTACTTTTAAGAGTCCAAATTAACTGACTTTATACTGAGGGAATCCAGATCATCATTTACTTTTGGGATTGCAGGAATTCAGACATACAAATCATCATTCTACTCAGGGTTTTCAGATCTTTGCATCTTTTTACTGCTTCCAGGAATCAAGATTAATATATCTTTCTACTATTCTGCTTATTACGCTCTGGATGGGTATAAAGCAGACAGAGCAAAGCATCCATACAAAGTCTTTTTTATTGGTTCATCAGGCATCCTGTCAACTCACATTTATGACGAGGTTCTTCTTAATGTCCAATCCTTTGCATATCTGAATTGTGGTATAGAAACAGGGGTGGGTTTCTAACGGTTCTGTCCAGCTCTGTAGAACCAGTAGTTCTGAAGAGCAGCAGACATAGAACTGGTTCTATATCTGCTGCTGTTTTGGCCCACCCACCTGCCCGGGCTCTTACCTGATCTTTATTTCCTGCTTTTTCAAGTTCAGCTGCTGTGCAAGGCACAGCTGCTGGAAGCAGGAAAAAAAGTGTCGTTTCAAACACTGCTGACGAAGATTTACAGGCACGGGCACAGCATGCAGAGAAACACACCGTAAATCACCAAACATCGTAAAACATTATAAATCACCATGAACCAGTAGTTAACCCTGTCGGATCCCACCCCCGTATAGAAAGATATTAAACTCTCATCCTCATGATGATGACCATGATGATGATTGTAGTGACCGCATGGTATAGGATTCAGGCTAGAGTGACGGAGCCTCCCCCAACCCAACAAGGCTCAATTTAGTGACCAATCAGGATTACAGATGTGACCACATGACATGGACTACATTTCCCAGGATACTTTAACTACATTTACCATGATGCATTCCCTTAAGGGGATAGCTCTCAATTCCTAACTACCTATCCCAAATCCCATTAACTCTAAACTGGCTGGACAGCACAGACCACATTAAATAGAAGTTTTAAAGTTTGTGGCAAAGATTAAAGAACTGAGACAATATTTGCGTTTTCTTTAAGTTAGACCCTAGCACTTATTGTTCTCAGTTAAGGACCAGAACGTCAATACTTTTTCAGTTTTGCTTTTGCATTTGTGTTTAAATTGGATCCTATATTTATTCTTTGAAGAACAGTCAGAAAACTCACAGTAAAATATGGACAAATGGCTCTTTTTAAAAATGGAAATGTCTGATAAATCAATAAAGCCCTCTGCTAGAGCATGATGTCATTAAAATAGCATGAAATCTAAAATAAAATGTACAAAAATAAAACTATTATTCCTCCCTAACTCAAATGGATAAAAATACTGTATGAAGAAGGAATGGAGTTTTTTTTCTCCCCTACAATTCTTAGATGGAATTAGGTACATACAAAGCAAAGGAACATCTTGTAGATAGGAAAAATTAGATAAACTTATCAAACCAAATATAAACCCTTTCTGAAAAATCTAGCCTAGCAGCACTGCAATTCATGGAGAGAATATAAGAATTTGCACATGAATATCTGACATTCCAGGTTTTCTTAATATATCCAGTTCAGGGATGTATGTTAAATTACATAATGACGTTTTCATATTAGCTTGGCTTAACAGAATCTGAAAATGTAGATTTAGAAGTCAATTGCTGCTTTCTAGTGAAGAAGCTAGTATCTTGCAACAGATTGAGCAAAAGCAATACTGCTTAGATTTCTATATCACCCCATAATGCTTTTGAGCACTCTCTGAACTGTTTTTAGTGTCAGAATAACACCTCCAACAATATGGGGGCAATATTGTTGGGGGCAATACTGACCTTGGAAGGATGGAAAGATGAGCCAACCTTCAGCTGCTCAGGATGTAACTCCTGGCTGTCATCAGAATTTGCCTGCAATACTGCATCCTACTAATTAGCCGTATTACTCAGGAGAGAAAGGTACTGCAAGGTGCGGAATGAGGCTGAGTTGGCAAACTAGAGAAAAAGATGCCAAGGCTGTTGAGAAAAGATAAGAAGTGAAAAACAAACAAACAGAAACTCAAAGGACTCATTAAAATATCTCAGTATGTAATATAGTATTATGTTCTGCCTGTTGCAGTTCTGGGTTTGACACAAAAATACACATCCTGATCTTTATAAATCATTCACAGATAAACCCCTGGGAATATAGTGTGTTTTATTCCTAAGTAACTTTACAACTGGATGCCTGAGCAAGAATCCTTCCAAACACAAGTTTATTAAGAATAAACAGTACTCTGTTATTATTTGCATCCATTTATTCTTTAGACAGATACTTGTTTGCTGGGACATAGAAATAGCCATGCATTTCATGGATTTATTATTTATTAAATTTTTACAGCCGCCCACTCAAATATAGATAATTCCAGGTGGCTTACAACATTTATTAATGTTGTAGCAATCAATTTCATTCAAGTTTGTCAAGAAAGAGAAGCTAGAGCATAGTAGTTCTTTCCCCAGTCTTGTTGGAAGGCCGGGGTGAAGCCTCTGGAAGCTTGTTTTACTGCTCACTTTAGGGCTTCACTTATCTCTTATCCTATCCCTATCATAGATAGGAAGTGATGCTGCCAGACTAAAATTAGCTGTTGTGAGAAGATTCTATGGGTGGTTATTGAGCCCTCTTCTCTTAGCAAGGTGGGCTACCAGAGTGTTGTTGAAATTGCTTCTCATCCTGTGTTCTGTGTGTCAGAATCCTCTTAGAACAGCTCCTAGAATCATTAATATTCTCAGGATCTCTTAGCAACCATATTTCAACTGGATTCACTTGAGTTACTAGGTCAAAATGTGGTTGGCTAGTTTATGGATCCGTGTTGTTCCCACCCAGGAAACTGGGCTAATTCAGTAAATAAGTTCACTTCCCATGAGGCAGTGTGTTCTACCAACAAAGCTCTTGGCAAGATAGACACCAGTAGGAAAATCAAAATGACAACAGTGCTGATTCTCTGCTTCTTAGCAGCAACACATCTGTTCTACTTTCTAGAATATGTAGTTTTATAAACACATTGTAATACCATCTTTTATTCCTTTTATATCTACAGAAGTTCAGAAGAGGGAACGGAAGAGGAAGACTAATCATACTTTGCATATAAGTTGTACATTAATTAAAGCACTGTTTATTATTAAATATATTATTTGACGTGTACCTTTTTATTGTTATTCTTATGCCGAGGCTTAAAAACATTTCAGAATAGCTATTCTCCCATCTGCAGCAATCATGTTGGGCTAAAGTTCTTATTACTCATGGCCTCAGTGGCTACCAATGATAAAATCTATAGGTTTCCTGGTGCCAGAATAATGTTTTAGAAATGTGTAGAATATTCACATGACATTTGTGTAGCGGCAGGATTACCCTTGTATGTAAGTATTCATTTATTTATTTATTTATTGCACCTCTATAAAATCTTCGATAATATTTTCAGATTCCCAAATACCGTATCAGATCTTTTTATAGTATATCTGTAATTAAAACTATGACTATAAACTGTTACATAAAAAAAGTAGCAGGAAGTGAAATAAGACTCAGAGTGTGACTGAGATGTCATATTTGCAGTTCAAAATAAAAATGTTACATATTAAAAAGTCGGGAATAAAACAATACTCATTTGATAGCAAAATAACAAAATTAGCTGTATAAGCCTATTTTCCTTTTCAAGTGAAAACTTTCTATTTTCCTCACTTCATGTGTCAGAATCATTTGAAACCTTTGATAAAGCTTTTATAGTAAGATCATCCCACACACACACACACATCTCCCCTTTATTTCCCTCCCCAATCACAAAAAATTAACTGAAGTCAAAAAAAAGAAACACAGAAGCTGCTATTCAGGGAAATTTTATAATTAGCACAGATTCTCACTGACCCATCTGGCTTAACTGGAGTGATTATAGGGGAGTACTGGCTCTAGTACTCCCTGGGCTATGAGTTTATCTAGCTGTTCATCCACCTTGGGTCTCAAGGCAAAAGGGACTCGCCTTGGTTTTATTCTGACAGGGGAAACTTTTGGATCAAGGTTGAGGGAAATAGGCGTCCCCTTATACTTGCCTAGGGTTCCATTGAACACATCCTTGAATTCAGTCTGCAGGTCCTCTCTCATTTGATTGTGCTCCTCCGCTTGTGTGGTGTGGACGGTCACCTCCACTCCTATGGCTGTAAACCACTCTATTCTGAGGAGGCTTGGTATTTCTTTGTCCACAATGGTTAAAGGCAATTCGCCGGTGAAGTTTCTGAATTTTACTGGAAAAATTCCTCTTCCTAACACGGGAATTCTGTTCCCCTGGAAATCTTTTGGTATTAAATGTTGTGGTTTTATTTGTTGTCAAGTTATGCCAGGGATTGTTTCCTTTATAGTTGTCCAGGACACCATAGGTACATAGGATCCGGAGTCAATTTCCATATCACAAGGTTTTTCTCCTATTATCACTGTGATATTGAATTTCTTTGATTTATGGTGATCAGAATGCCCCACTGTTGTGTGCTCATAGTCTCTGTCCTTCTCCATTCTATTCTTTTCCCGCCTGTAATTTGAATGAGGAGGTCTCTGGAATCCCCTTTGTTGTGGGCCACGTGGATGATTAGGGAACCCTGCTTGTCTCTGACTGGGGTATGCTGGCAGATTTGCTCTGCATGCTTCAGCAATATGCCCCCTTCTCTCGCATCGATGGCAGATTGTATCCCTGAATTTGCAAACCGCCCAGGGGTGGTTCCCTTTACAGCCTGCACACCATAGGGGTCTCTAGCTTATCCCTAGGGCCCTGATCTTCTATCAGGTTTTACTCTATGTATTTCTTCCTCCTCTTCTTCGGAGAGTTCTCCAATCTCTCCCTCTCCCTGATATTTGCTGGTCATCCCCCATGCTGAGTGAACACTCTCGGATTTCTCAATGTTAGCTGCTGGTTTTTCCGAGATTTCTGCTGCCCGGGCTTCCTCCATTACTTCTTTTAAAGAGATGCACTTTTTAGTTATCAGCTTTCTTTGCAATCTCAGGTCCCTCATTCCAACTACAATTCTATCTCTTAAAGTTATTTCCACATTTTCAAACTCGCAGTCTGCAGCAATATCTCGTAGGTTTGTAAGGTAATCATTTATGGTCTCACCTGGTTTCTGTTCTCTGCAGTAAAAGTCAAGTCGGTGAGCCAGTGACGATGCAGCGGCAGCATAATGTTCTTCCAACATCTTCTGTAATTGCTTCCATTCCATTGTTTCCACATCTTTGGGAGCAGTCAGGGTTCTAGCTGTTTCGTAGAGGCGATTTCCACAATATCCCAGGAATAGAGCTCTCTTCCTCTGTTCTGTTGCATCCGCAGTGAATTTGCTTCCAGAAACATTCAAAATTGTCCCATATACGTGACCCAGTCATGCTTTTTTGGATCAAAAGGTTCTTGTTGAGCATGGGTGGACATTCTGATGATCAGCATGGTATCGCAGCGTTCTGTTGCAATAATTTTCCGTCTTCACCTAATTTCCTTTGTTCTCTTTTACAATCCCATCCTCGTCACCAGTGTTAGATATAGGCTAGATTGAAGAGGCAGGACACGGTATATGGATAGTCTTTCTTTCTTTTGCTCTGAACAAAGACTGCCAGGTGTGCTGCTGTTCTTTTTACAGGCTGCTGTCCACACTCTCAGCCACTGACAGCTGTTCATTTTCCCGCCTGGAAAATGAACCAATGGAGGAAGTCTGATATCACTGACTTTTCTCCATTTTATGGCTCTGGAGATTTTGTGATGACGCGTGAGTGGTATTTTGCTTTTATATATATAGATTGAGTTGTTGGTGAGCATAACAATAAAAAATACAGTATTAATAAATCTAAATCTCACCAGCGATGCTATGTGTATGGGATGTGGATTTTTGTCCTCACATGAACATGTGCCACGGATTAAGCTGGATTCTTTCTGGTGCTTATGTTTCCTTCCAAATGCTAAAGGAAATGCAGTCCGCCTTCCCTATGTAGGAAGCCCTCCCCCTCCCCAGATATAAATATTCTTTATTCTTAATATTGAAAGAGGCAGGATAGAATATTTCCCCAAAGGAGAAACATTGTTAAATGCATCTTTTCCAGACTCCATTACCACAGTCAGTGAATATCATGTTTATCAGTCAGATCATGAAATCCGTAGAGGAGGTGGAGTTGCTATCTTCTACAAAAAATCCCTAAATCTAAAAAAGATTCAAATTACACAGGAACTTGCTCTTCCAGAGACCATCGTCTGTGAACTGTCCTCAACTACCACAATCCGCTACTTACTATGCTCCAGAGCCCTGATTATGACATAGTTCATGCAAACTAGCTAGCTTCACTAAGGTGGGCTGCCTCTTGCCCATATCCTCTTATTTTCCTTGGTGACCTCAATCTACCTCTTATAAATTGGATCCTAAATGAATGTACATCCGAACCCATAAATGCAACCCTGTACAATGCCATTACTACACTGGGACTGGATCAATTAGTAACTAACAACACTAGACTCAATAACTACTTCGACCTTATCTTCTGCAACAGCTCAAACTCAACATATGGCCTACAAATACAAGAACCCTTTTCAAACAGTGACCACAGTATGATCGACTTTTGTCTCAATTTACGCCCTCACAAAGAGGATCATAATGATGGATACCCAAAATACAACTTCAAAAAAGCCAACTATAATCTCATAGATGCTGACCTATCATCTTGATTTGCACATTCTGTTCTCTAGCTCTAATACTACAGAAGACCATTATAATGCATTCTTGTTCAAACTTGAAAGAGTCATTAAACTATATGCACCATTAGTAGCCCCAAAAAACAATACAAAAAAAATTACCCATAACAATAAGGAAACTTCAATTAAAAAAAGATCGCTATGGTATAAAAACAAAACTATATAGCAAACTTTAAAAACCAATACACCTTATGCTGACAGATAAAGGCAGAATGCACAAATTACCACTGCAAACAAAAGGAAAACCTCCTACTTACAAAATCCGCCTGCGCCTTCTACAATTTTGTAAACACCAAACTTAAAGACTCAAGAATCATCCCACCCCTAAAGGACCAAATGGGAAAGACTGCAACAATGAAGCCATTAAGGCCAATCTCTTCAACACATTCTTCAGTTCAGTCTTTGTAAACAGCAATGGTTCATGCCCGACATTTCCTAGTTGTACCATAACTAACTGTAATGACCTACTACATATTGACTTTACAAAAGATAACATAGAAAAGGCACTACATAACCTAAAACCATCCCTATCTATTGGCCCCGATGGATTATGTGCATACTTCTTAAAAAAGCTCTCCTCTGCCATAGCGGAAACCCTAAGCATTATATATGATATCATTCAGAACCAGCTCCTTACCAAACCTATGGTCCTTAGCTACGGTCATCCCTATCTTCAAAAAAGGTGACCCCAGCCTGGTTGAAAACTACAGACCAATCTCACTGTGTTGTGTCATGTGCAAAGTCATGGAATCAATCATTAACCAATTCATCACCCTCCACTTAGAGTCAAACAACCTACTCTCCAAAAAACAATTTGGTTTCAGTAAAAAATTGTCCTGCAATCTTCAACTCCTACACTGCAAAAAGATATGGACTACTCTACTTGACCAGAGTAAAACTATGAACGCAATTTACATAGACTTCTGAAAAGCCTTTGACTCAGTGGTACATGACAAACTACTGTTAAAACTAAACTCTTATGGTATTTCCAAACTACTGTTAAAATTAAACTCTTACGGTATTTTACTGTTAAAACTAAACTCTTACGGTATTAGCTGTGGGCTCTCCCTTGTGTTCCATCTCAGTGATCTTCCCTGAGTCTTTTCCATCCTCCTGAAGATGAATGGGTAGGTGGCTGGGGATTAGGATCCTGGAGGGATTGCTTGCTAATTACACAAGGAAGTTGTCTCCAGTGCAGAAGCTCTAAGTGTACACACAAAGCAAAACAATAATAATAAACCCCCAAGGAGACATTATCTGCCAGATCTCCAGAGTGCAGTTTGCAGCTGGCTTGCCCTCAGCTGCCATAGAAATGGGAGGGGAAGTATTGGCATTTGGGGTGGGAAAGCACTCTGGTGTGAAGTGCTCCCATGTGGATTGGAAGGGAGGTTTACTACCCATCCAAAGAATTGTGTTGTTTGGAGTTTTCCAAGGCCAACCATCCTGGGTCTCCGGAGGCATACAATGTCTGCTGACTAGAGTTTCTCATAAAGTCATGTTAGACGTTGGACCCAAAAAGAAGAATCTGAATATTACATGGTATGGGACTTGTTTTATCAATGGTTAGAAAATAAAACAAATTAAAATGGATTAGATGTATATGTAAATCAATAAGAGAAGCTGGTGAAATAAATGCATTGGATATTACTTATATGGGAATGTGATTATTGTTATATTGTTTTATTGATAAGAAGAGTATCAATTAATTGTAAGCACATGAAATATGTACCAAATCGACACACGATTGAAATGGAATGGATTTATTGTATATAAATAAAAAATAAAAACTTTTCTATAAAAAAAGAGAAAGTTTCCCTTTTGCATTTGAGCATCAAGAAGGGACAGGAAAGAAGAAAGAGAAAAAGGAAAGATAAAGGAAAAAGAAGAAAAGGGGGGAAGAGGGCAATGAAGGGAAAAGGAAAGAGGGGAAGGAAGGAAGAAAAAAGAAGGAAGAGGGAAGGAAAATGAAGAAAAGGGAGGGAGGGAGGGAGGGAGGAAATTATGAGAGGGAAGGTCTGAGGAAAGTCCTGCCTTAGCACTTGGCCATCAGCAGCCCTGCTGCCTTTCCTAATCCCTTGTCCCCTCTTCCTGACATCTCCTAGTAGTTCCCCAATCCTATTGCTGAGGATGCTTTGGTTACAAACCTGGGTCTCCTCTCATGGAGAAGGAGTGGGCCTCCCTCTGACACACATACTTTGCCCTCCCGCACATACCATGAGCAACCTGGCCAAGGAGAGCAAGCACAGCGGCAGCAGCCTCAACCAGGCAGCCCCTTGGGGAGGGCTGGGCAGCAGGTATGGGATTCTACCGGTTTCCACCGGTTCGGTAGAACAGGTTGTTACGATCCCTGGTAGTTTGGAGAACAGGTAAAATGGGCCCTGGCTGCCTCACCCCTCTCCGCCCGCTCCTCCGTTCCCTGACCAGTTAGTCCTTATTGTGCACGTGACATCGCGTGCATGTGCAACAATCACTGATGGCATTCTCCCCCACCCACCCCACCCAGTCACTCCTTATAGCGCATGTGTGCTACATCGCTTCACACATTTTCCTGCCTGCCACCATCACTTCCAGCAGCAGCAGCAGCAGCAGCAGCCAGTCAGCCAGCCATCATTACCTGCCTTCCACCATCTGATCTCCCTAGGTGAGTGAAGCTCTCCAAGTTCCAGTCGCCTACATGCCACTACTGTCCCGACTACTGGGCTGGCCGAGGCCACCACTGCCGCACCACCACTGCCACCCTCACCCTTGCCGCCACCACCACCACAAGCCTCAGTTGAGTCATGACTCCCAGGCTGGCCTAGGCCGCCACCGCCATGCTGCCACCACCCTCAGCGCTCACATCCTAGCAAGCTTCTCACTCCACGCCACTTTACTGGATTGCTTAGCCACCAGCACCTTGGCTCCATGCAGCACACGTGGCCTAGCAAGCTTCCCACCGCACCCCACTTGCCTGGATTCCTGTTGGCCAGGATGAAGTGAGCCAGCGCTGACCTGTCGCCATTTGGGTCCCACCTGGATTCTCCACAGCTGCTGGGCCTTGCCTGCTAGGGGCGGGAGTGGGGAGGGGGACCAGGGAGCACAACGCTATGCCGCCCACATCGCCCCTTGCCTGTCGTCCCTTCCCTCTGCCACCTGCCAGCCTGCATGCTTTGGCTGAATGGGGGCCGCTGCTGTGAGAATGATGTGAGTCAAGCCTTGTGAGAACGGATCTTCCAGCCCATGGAGCTTGCACAGCGGCAGCCCGCACTCGGCTAAAATACTCAGCTCGAGGGAGGGGCGACTGGCAGAGGGGCGATGCAGGCGGCGTAAGCCTCATGCTTCCTGGTTGCCTCCCGCACCCTTCCCCCAGCAGCTGTGGAGAATCTGAGCAGGGGATGAGATGCGGGCTTGCAGGGAGCCAAGTGACGACGGATCTCCCCTGGCTGGCTCACGTTTCCCTCTACCACCAGCCACGGGAGGAAGGTAAGTTTTGCAGCCTAGCCCAGAGTTGCCGGGGGGGTAGGCAATTGAAGTTCCCAGCCCTTTCCTTTCCCCAAAAGAGGGAGGGAGTGTCCCAGCCCCCTTTGTTTGACCCAGAACCTTGCCTGCCGGCTTTTCCGGGCAACACGGGACCAGGTGTGAAGAGACAATCGCATCAGGTCCCTGGGACTTTGGGAGACTGGTCAGGAAGTAAGTTAATGAGCGGCATGCGTTTGACATGTCTGTGTGTGTCCTGTGTGAAGGAGAGAAAGAAGAGAGAAGGAGAGAGAGAAGAGAGGAGAGAAAAGGAAAGGAAAGAGAGAAAGAAGAGGAAAGAGAGAGGAAAGAAGAGGAAAGAGAAAGAGGAAGAGGAGGAGAGAGGAAAGAGAAAAGAGGAAGAGAAAAAGAGAGAGAGAAAGAAGAAAGAAAGAGAGAAAAAGACAGAAAGAAAAAGAAAAGAGCAAAGAGAGAGAGAGGGAAAGAGAGAAAGAGAGAAAAGGAGAAAAAAGCAGGATAAGTCATCAAAGGAATCAATCATAAATTAGAATACTTGCTAAACCGCCATTAAGCGAGGACCACTTGTATTTGGTTTGCCAGTCACATGGCCACACCCACCCAGTCACATGACCATCAAGCCACACCCACCTGGTCACAAGAAAACCAAACCACACCCAGTCAGTCATGTGACCACCAAACCACGCCCAGCCAGCAAACCATGCCCACCCAGTCAGATGACCACCAAGCCACACCCACAAATTAAGCCAAGACAACAGAATCGGTTGTTTAAAAAATTGAATCCCACCCCTGCTGGGCAAGGCTGAGCACTTGCCCTCCAAAGCCCAGGGTTCCAGGCATATGCAGCTGTTGGGAGGGGGTGGGGTTCTCCGCGTGGCATGAGAGGGATGGCAAGGCTCCTCTGGTGGACAACGGTTTGGCGCTCACCCTGGTCTTGCCTTCCTCTGCTGGAGACAATGGATTTCCCCAGCCCCACCAGGGCCACCATAGGCACCCCCGACCATAAGCAATGTAGAGCTGGCCAAGCTCACCCTAGCCACAACCCCTCCCAAGCTATGCCCCCCCAGGTCAACCACAAGTCTGATGCGTCCCTCAATGAAATCTAATTTGACACCTCTGAAGCAGAGTGGTGCTTTCCTGGTTAGAATGGGATGCTGATCCCTTTTTTTTTTTTTAAATTACATTTATATGCCCCCCTTCTCCGAAGACTCAGGGCGGCTTACAATTTCTGGGATACAACCCAGTGTGCTCAGCAATAGCCTTCATTCCATTGTATATGCCTGCTTATTACTAAGTGGCATTTTTACAAGGTCAGCTAATTGCCCCCAACAATCTTGGGTCCTCAATTTACCTACCCTGAGAGGATGGAAGGCTGAGTCAACCTTGAGCCTGGTGGGATTCGAGCCTACAATAATTGTAGGCAGCTGGATCTTAAGAGCAGGCATTTAACAGCCTGAGCTACCAAGGCTCTTTTTGATTTGAGCATTCAGTCCATCAGAAATCATTTTTAAGTATCCCGCGAAAAACTAGTTTTTTTTCTGTAAAATATTACAGATAATTAATCCAGGACAGAATCATAACTTTGATAACCCACGCCACCTGAATATCTCAAAGGGAGATACTCTAAATAGATTTTATGGTAGCAAGGAATGGGTTAATTTCCTGCTATAATTTGCCTTTTTTAAAAAATACAGGCTCTTCAATGCAAGTCTCATTTTAGTTCGGTACACGCGTAGCTCTGCGAAAAGCGCCGATGGGGCGGGATCACAATGGCCTTTCCCCCTCATTCCTTAACAATAGATACCGGAAGCACACACGCTGCTTCGATACCGAAGGTATTAGGTGCAAAAGCGTGTTATTACTACTCAGTCTCGTTGGTTGACTCTCTCCACTTGAAGCTGCCTTTCTCAATCTCAGAGTGAGAGAGAAGCAGCTACCGAAACTGACGTCTATACTTCTCTAACGGCTTTCCACTTTTGAAGCTCTAAGGGGCACGATGACGCGAGAGGCGCGCTTGCGCCGAACGCGGCCGCTGGTTCAGCTCGCTTCCGGTTTTCCCCGTCGAGTTTTTTTCGGGGTCGCGCCTAGAAGCTGGTGACATCCCTCTCCCGCCAAGCCCCGCCCCCTGGTGTCGGAAGGAGTCGGTTGGGAGATTTTTGGGGAAACAAGGCGAAGTGTCATTAAAGGAACGCAAGCGGGGAAAGATATGGGGAGAAAAACCATAGGAAAGTGTGGGAAAGAAGGTTAAAAGGTTCTTCCCTCTGTCCCGAGAAAGAGGAATTTTAATGGAGAAAAAAAGATCACAATCGGGATAGTGCTCTGTTAGTTACTTAGCGTGGTGCCAGGCACTTGGCTTTTACACTTCCTGACAGGAGAGACAAATACTCGTTGCCTTGATTTGTCCCGATGACAACGGGCAGCTTTTTTAGAGACGTACCAGGAATCTGATCCTTGCCTTGCCTGCCTTCGCTTTAGTCCCGCTTTGCTAAGTGTAACCAGTTTTCTTCTTTCATTCTCCAAATTCAGTTTTTACAATACCTCATGTAAAAAAACTTTGTTCTGGATATTTTCCAGACTGGTATAATTTACACAAAGGACTTGATCTATTCAAATCAGGCCGCGAATAATATATTTATAATGTGTAAAATATCTCATAACTTGATTATTTCATTGTGCAATAGTAGAAAGAAGTTCTAGTAGGAAACAGGAAAAGGAAGGAAAAAAACTAGAAAAGAGTAAAATATTCCTATTAAAAGATAGGTAATTTCAGAAAGAGCAGTGCACACTTTTGACCACATTAAATGGATGATTTAAAGTTTGTGTCAGAGATGAAGGAACAGAGACAATATTTGTGTTTTCTCGAAGTTAGACCATAGCATTTATGGTTTTCAGTTAAGGACCAGATTTGCAATACTTAATTCAATTTCCTTTTGCATTTGTGTTTAAATTGGATCCTATATTTACTCTTTGAAGAACAATCAGAAAACTCACAGTAACTTATGGACAAATGGCTCTTTTTAGAAATATAAAGCGTGATATAATTAAAATAGCATGAAATCTAAAACAAAATATAAAAAAATAAAACTATTATCCCTCCCTAATTCAAATGGATAAAATACTGTATAAAGAAGGAATTGAGATTTTTTCCCTAGAATTCTTTGCTGGAATTCAGGACATACAAAGCAAAGGAACATTTTGTGGATATGAAAAATTAGATCTCCTCAGACAAAAAAAATTCTGAAAAAAGCTCCCTTCCCTGAAGTCTTGCCATCTAGTGGGACCTTGGAGGAGTGCCTTTATGGGGCTGTCACTACCTTATGGAAACCCCTCGCCCCCCCTGCCCAAAAGATTCAGCAAACCCAGGTGCAGGGATGGAAAAAGAAGATTTGAAACTGGTGGTGAAACATCCCAAGGGAATGACTGAGGAGCCTGGTTTTTATTTTCATTTTATGGTTTAATAGTTATTAATTTTATTGTTATCACTACCCAGAATTTTGTTTAAGATGGACAGCCATACAAATATTTCTTACAGAGGTAAATGTGTGGCATTCCACAGAAATGCTTTCTTCTTCCATTGAAAAAAACACATAACGTATCTGCAAGAATGAAAAATGTGTGCAGCTGGAGATGTCGCCCTTCCTGACTGCAGTTTGGCTGTTCTCTTCAAATACTGTTTCTGTTATGTATTGTATATAGTGTATGATTGTCAGTTGAAGTTCTCATTCTGGTCCTCTATTGGAGTGGGAAAATACTCTCTCCTGATTGGTTTTTTGGCTAATCAGTTTCATAAAAAAGAAGCTCAGTCAGCCAGGGAGTTCAGTGGCCTCACAGGCAGTATTGAACAAAGAGCTGTTAGAAATCACTCTGGCCTTGCTTCCATTATTTGCTCAGAACTTAACAGTTTCTATAGTTTGCTGGGGATACTAATTAGCTTTTCCATCAATGGCTGTTTTCTCTAAACATGGGCATACACCACTGCAGAGCCCATGTTTGTAATATTGTTTTGAAAATACATTTGTTTACAACTGTCAAATCGAACAAATCTGTACACGAAGAAGAAACCATACAAGTTGGAAAAAAACATTAGACATTGTTGTACAACAAACTGTGATTTCTGCCCTTTATTTATCAGACTTCCAGAAATCCCTGGGCCTCTTCCTGTGGAAATAATGTGAGTTACTACACATACTGCAAAACTATTACTAATGTTTTCCTGTTTAAAATGTGGAGCACTACACCAATTTTTCTGCATTTTTGCTGAAATGAAATTATTAGAAACGACAAAAAGAAGACAGTTTCACCATAACAAGAGCCTGCCATAAGGCAGAGTCACTAAACAAGAATGCTTGCCAGTCTTGCGCTAATAAAATCCATGTTACTGTTTTTATAGAAGGTCAACCATGCCAGATGGAAGTGGACACTGAGTCATCCCAATCCATTGTGTCATGGAGCACCCTTAAGTGACTAATGCCTAGGATTGTGAAAAGACGGCTTCAAGACTCAACTGTCACTACGTGACTACCAGGGATGCCCCATTTCTGTCATCAGAAATTGGCAAGTTCAACATTAAATTTCAAAATTTTGTAGAGCAGCTCCCACTCGTCATAGTCAATGGGTCCCTACCTAGCTTACTGGGGTTGGACTGGTTCTCTTTCCTAGGGTTACAGGTCAGTGGCATTAATTCTATTAGTGACCAGGAAATAGAGACTTTACTCAATGAGTTTATAGATGTTTTTAGCGAAGACCTGGCACTTACATAGGAACACCTATCTCCTTCAATTTGGATCCCCAAGTCGCGTCCATTCGCTTAAAGCCACGCCAGGTGCCATTCGCATTGCGATCTAAAGTGGATGAACAGCTTGATAAGCTGATAGCTCAAGCCATCTAGGAGCCTGTGGGCTATGCTAAATGGGAGACCCCAATTGTAACCCCTAAAACAAGATGGCTTCATGAGAATTTGTGCTGATTACAAATGCAAATCAATAGAGCCTTACAAACAAACACCTATCCTGTTCCTGTCATCCAGCACCTGCTTCATTCCCTAGGAAAGGGGTCTATTTTTGCTAAGTTAGACTTGGCTCAAGCCTATCAACAATATCCTGTTGATGATCTCACAGATGAAGCCAAAACTATCGTTACACACAAATCGATAAGGAGGCCCTAGCTGCCATTGCTGCAGTAAAAAAATTCACAAATTCCTCTATGGCCACCATTTTGAGTTTGTCACCGACCACAAACCTTTACTGGGAATACTATCAGGAAATCATCAAACTCCACAAATTTTACCTCCCCACATGACTCTCTGGACTGTGTTTTTAGCCACTTACTGTTACAGTTTGTCACACCGTGCTGGAAAACATCTGAGCCACGCTGATGCACTCAGCCGCTGCCCACTGCCCAACCAAGTCGAAGATCCAGCCCCTTCAACTCCAGTACTCCTAATTGACGACCTTCACCTGCCTTGGACAGCTACTGACATTGCTCACTATTCTGCCAAGGATAAGGTAATATCCCAGGTGCTGGACTGGGTAGGGAGGGGGTGGCCCAAGGGCCAATTAGTACAGACTTCCTCCCATTTCAGGACTGCAAGCACGAGCTATCTGCTCACCAGGGTTGTCTCCTCTGGGGAAGCAGGGTAGTTGTCCTCCTCAAGTTGCAGTCACAAGTTTTGAACGTCTTGCATGAGGGGCACCCAGGGATAGTCAAAATGAAGGTGTTGGCACAAAGTTATGTGTGGTGGCCTGGCATACATAGTGAAGTCACCAAGTGGGTTAATGCCTGCCAACCTGCCAGGTGTCTAGGCCAGCTCCCCCTGCTCCTGCCCCTGGGGAATGGGAGAATTCAAGGGCACCCTGGTCCACATCAACCTGGCAGGCCCCTGTCAGAGACCGATCTTTTTGGTAGTAGTAGACTCCTACTCTGAATGGCTGGAGTTGGTCCTTATGCCAACAACAACCTCAGAGGCAGTCTTCAAGGTCCTAGAATGCCTGTTTGTGACAGCTGACTCTAAAAGGAGAGCTGTCAGATGGAGTCAGCTGTTCCCTGTCAGCGAAGCCATTGTGTTAGCTGGCGGCTGGTGTTGGTTAACCTTGTTAAGAAATAAACATGTTAGCAAATGTTTGACTCTGGTTGCCTCCGTTTCTCACCTGCTGAACCCAATAAGCATCATGAGATGTGTTGCCCCCTCTGCAACCCAAATTCTCTTCATTGAAATTCTATTGGTGCATTTTGAAAGGTTGGATGGATTCATACTTCTATGCCCAGCCTCAAACATTAATTGTAGAAGGAATACCAATTCTCCAGCACGGTGATTGGAGAATCTATGGTTGGGTTCAGTTTTCTGCCCAGAGACTGAGTCCATAATCTTTGCCACACCCCTTGTCAGTCTTGCCCTAAGAGGTTGTGGCAAAGATTGGCTCCTTAATCTCTGGTCAGTAGCATGGATTCTTCAATCTGTCATTTGGTGCTGGAGGGTTAGCTCTCACAGCGCTTTTTAAAATGCTGCCGAGGCTTTTTTTTCCACCCTTTTTTCCCTTTTCTTGGCTTTCTAGCCGTTCCCTGTAGCTTTCCTCCCTGACAGCAGCGCTTTTGTCAGGGAGAGTTTTTCCCATACACGGGAAGCCCGCCGCTCGCCTGAGGCGTCGCTTGCCCACATGTTGCTTCTTTGAAGTGCCGCAAGCCACTCAACAGCTGTTTTTTTTTGGCTTTTCTTTATTTTTCTGGCTTTGCAACTTCAGCAGCTTTAGCGATTCTCTTTTTAGTGCCGCTTGTATTCCGGAGGCCAGTCTGAGAGCCTCCTTTGCCTTGGCCATCCTCTGCTGCCAGCATTTCACAGGGCAGCTTTAGGAACAGGGGGAGTGTGCTGGCTACTGGTGCTAGTTTGCCACCACAAGCCCAGCCCTACTTAGTCCCACATTAAGCAGCAGTAATCTAGGGGCTAAGAAGTTGTCAATATGGCTGAGCAGTTTCTATCGGCCAACAGCATGGCAGGGCAAGAAGCCTGTTCTTCTCCTCCTCCCAACAAGAGATCCAGCTCCAGAAGAAGTAGATCAGCCAACCAGGAGGAAGCTGGCAAAATTAGAGCCAAGGCTATCTACTCTAGAAAACCTTCTAGAGCTGAAGAAAAGGATGCTGACAAAAGAATGAGGACTCTGGAGAAACAAATTTCCAGAGTGCAGAAGGCTCAGCAGGAAAGTATTACATCTCTTGCCTTGACTGAAGCAGTTATTCCCCCAACCCACCCCAGCCAGCTTTACAGACTAGTGTTACAGTTCCTGTGAGTTGGTCACCAGAGAGTGATAGGGAACATTTTTCCAACGGAAGGTCAGGTTGAGACAGAGCAGTTTCGCTTTGACTGTAGGGTTCCTGAAGGTGCTGATCTACATGTTAGAGAGAGGGCTTTCACCCCTGAGGCAACTTTTACTCCCACTGCGGTGGGGCTTTGCCCAAAAGATAGGCAGGGAACTGGTCTATCTGAGCAACTCATTCCTCATTTCACAAGCGATCTCCCAGGGAGTAGCCAATACCCTACACCTTGGGAGACGTGCTGCTTCTGTTACTTCTGAGTCCCCTCCTCAGCAGTCACATCACTATATGTATACTAGGGAGGCTGGGCGGTCATGTGGGGCTTCATCTCCCGCCCATTCAGTCAGAATCAGGGCATCTGTCTTAGAGGAAGTGGACCACATGGAGCAAGGGTTCCCAGTCATTGACCTTGCCCCTGACCCCTCACTTCACTGGACTTTTTCATCCAGTGCTGTTCAAGTCCCTCCTTCATAAGGCCAAGGCCATGGGCCAGTTTGGGACTTCTTCATCCACGCCTGTGGAACCATTGGGTCCTCAGGTGTCAGACAAGGCTGAGTTCTCTGAACCTGTTATTATGTAGGAAAATATCCCCTGCCCCAGGTTTTTCCTTGAGGTAGTTCAGAGACAGTGGAAACAGCCTGGTACATTCCCTAGGCTAGGCAGCAATGACAGGAGGCATTTTAATACGTCTCCTTCTCTGTCAGACACCTTGGAGTTGCCCTCAGAGGATGATCCTCTGGCTTTTCTCGTTTCCCCCTCAGCGGTCTCTGGGGACATTGCTGTGGCTCAGAAGGCCGAGGACAGGAATGCGGAAATGAATTTCTGCTAGACACACTTAGCAAACGCCTGGGCAGTTAAGGCAGCCACTGCCACCTCCTTTTTCATAAGGACCTCCTTACTTTGGCTCAAGGAGTTGCAGGCGAGGGTTCCTCCAGAAGAGACACGCATTCACCAACTGGTGGCAGCAAACAAGTTTTCGGCTGACTCCTTTCTGCATGCTGCCCGTTTCTCCTCTAGCGCTCTCGCCTCTAACAACACCTCCCGCAGACTTTTATGGATGGGCGGACGCCAAAACCAAGTGGAGGTTGGCTTCGGCTCCCTATAAGGGCTCTTCTCACCTGGACATCTTCCAGGAACTGTGTCAGAGGTTCGGCCACCCAGTCCTGGACTTATTCACCACCCCGATGAACTCACAACTGCTCAGATACTTCATTAGGTTTCCAACTCTGGGAGCAGAGCAAGTCAACACCCTTTGTTGTCCATGATCCAAGGGCCTGTTGTATGCATTCCTTCTTCTCCCTCTCCTCTCCCGGGAGTGATCAGGAAACTTTTCATGGAGCAGGCAGAGCTCTTGCTTATCGCACCCCATTGGCCCAGACAGCCATGGTATGCAGACCTCATCAGTCTCTCTGTGTCCCAGCCTTGGAGAATCCCTCGAGGCAGGGTCTCTCTCAGCTAGGGGGTCTTGGTCCACTCAGAGCCTCAGTGGCTCCAACTAACCGCCTGGTCCTTGAGAGGGGGATCCTGACAAGGGACAATTTTTCAAGAAGGGTGATACAGACAATACAGGCTTCCAGAAGGCCTTCCACCAACATAATTTACAATTCTACTTGGAGGGCATTCTGCAGTTGGTGTGCTAAGTCAGGTCTGGATCCCACATCAGTTTCCATCCCTCAAATCCTGGACTTCTTGCAAGAGGATCTAGATAAAGGGTTAGCCCCTAATACTATCCGAAGACAAGTAGCGGCCTTGTCTTCAGTATTGACTTACGAGGACTCCATAGCACACAATTTGGTGGTGCGCTCCTTTTTAAGGGGGCGGTTAATTTAAAGCCACCTGTTGTTCACAGGTATCCAACCTGGCACTTAGCTAAGGTTTTATATACCCTTACCTTACCATCCTTCGAGCCTCTCAGGTCTACGAGTCTGCAATTTTTTAAAAAAATTACATTTATATGCCGCCCTTCTCCGAAGACTCAGGGCGGCTTACAATTTTTGGGATACAACCCAGTGTGCTCAGCAATAGCCTTCATCCCATTGTATATGCCTGCTTATTACTAAGCGGCATTTTTACAAAGTCAGCTTATTGCCGCCAACAATCTTGGGTCCTCAATTTACCTACCCCGAGAGGATGGAAGGCTGAGTCAACCTTGAGCCTGGTGGGATTCGAGCCTGCAGTAATTGCAGGCAGCTGGAACTTAAGTGCTAGGCATTTAACAGCCTGCACCACCAAGGCCCTTGTATTTGTCTTTCAAGGTCGCCTTTTTAGTCACCACTACATCAGCCAGGCAAATTTCGGCATTGGCTGTTCTCTCCGTAAGAGAGGAACTCTGTACCTTCCATGCAGACAGGATAGTTCTACATCTGGATCCCTCCTTCGTCCCCAAGATCAACCCCTGGTTCCACCGGGCCCAGGAGATGGTGTTGCCAAACTTCTGTCCAGGTCCTTCCCATCTGCTGGAACAGAGATGGCACACTCTGGACATAAGGAGGGCCTTACACAGGTACATAAAACAGACTTTGCCTCACCGAAAATCCGAATCACTGTTTGTCTCGTTTCAACCTTCCTCTTTGGGTTCAAAGGTCACTTCATCGACCCTAGGCCATTGGATAAGGGCGTGTATTGCAAAGGCCTAAGAGACGCAGCTGATTCCTGTCCCCAGACTATTAACTGCCCACTCTACTCAAAGCACTGCGACCACAGCCACATGGGCAACACAGGCTTCAATTGAAGAGATCTGCAGGGCGGCGACATAGTCCTCACCATCTCCCTTTGTGCGCCACTATAAGTTGAACACTTTTGCCTCAGCTGAGGCTGCCTTTGGGAGGCAGGTGCTTCAGCAAGTGCTTGTAGCTAGGGGAACTCAGGACTACAATCCCCGCCCGTAGGGACACCAGGCTTTGGTATGTCCCATCTGTGGATTCTCCAATCGTCGTGCTGGAGAAAGAGTGTTGTCTTACCTGAACGCTTCTTCTCAGCATGGCGATGGAGAATCCACTCCCTCCCTAGGAGGCAGTCAGGTCCCTCGTCCAGCACAAAAACACCGGAGGAGCCAACGCCATCTGGCCACAAATCATCCAATCTCCTACAAGTGGCACCCAAAGCAAAAATAACCAAAAATGAAGGGACTCAAGAGTTGGAAATGCAGAAGAATTTAACTACAGAAATTTTGGAAGTTTCTAGTGAATGTAAGCCTGGGGACTTAAAGCTATCTACAAGGTTTAAAGAACCATCAGAATATGGTACAGAGAGATCATTGGCTTCCAAAAAAATCCAAGAAAAAAAGACTTAGCTGTTGGTTACCACAAAGAGGCGAGGATTAGCAAAAACCACAGGAAAAGTTGCAGAAGATCAAATAAAACATAATTCACATGCAGTGGCTGAAAAATGGTAGAAGCTTGCAGGGTGACAAATGCCTCTGGCTACCAAAGCAAAAATTGCAGAAAACAAAGAGAAAACTCATGAGTTGGAGATCCAAAAGGAAGTGGCCACAGAAATTTTAGAACCTTTGGGTGCCAACAGCCTGAGGACTCTGAAAAGGTGAAACTGCCATCAAAAAATGGTACAAGAAGATCATGAGCTTGGAAAAAAGCAAACAGGAGAAGATTTATTTCTTAGATTCAATTTTCACAAAGCATACAAAAACTTCAAGGAGAGTGAGTGAAACGTGCTTCTCTTGCTCTCCTTGAGGTTCTTGAAGGTGACTCTCAAAGGAAAAAATAAGAGGAAACAAAGAGAAGACTCAGGAGTTGGAGATCCAGAAGGAAGTAGTTACAGGAATTTCAGAAACTTTAAGTGAAATAAGGCTGAAGACTAAAAACCCTGTTAAAAGGTTAAAGTGGCATCAAAGAAAAATACAGGAAGATCTTGAGGTTGGGAGAAATGCAAGGGAAAAAACAGGGAAGCCTGTAGCACTACTAGATGCTCAGGAGGTTTCTTCCCTTAAGAGGCTTGCTCAAGCATCCGTTCACTCCTTACAGAAGCGCTCCATTTTACATTTATTTATTTATTTGATTTGTCAATCGCTTACATGATAATAGGTGTAAGTATAAACATAAGTAAGAATACAGGAAATAGGTACGAATAAATGGGGACAATAGGACAGGGATGGTAAGCACAATTGTGCACTTATGCACATCCTTTGATTTACATTATTAATTATTATATTATGCTATATTATATTATTATGCTGCCTCCTTTGACGTCTTCTGTTGTAGTGCATGATTGTGGTGAAGAACAGCCTGGTAAAGTGGTCTTTATTCTGAAATCTGGCAAGAGATCAGCAAGGCCCAGCCATGTAAAGAACATTGGAATCACCGAGCAGGCAAAAGAGACAAATACTCAGAATGAACAAATTGCAGAGAAACGTTTGGCAAAGCAACTTGAGTCTCAGAAATCAGGAAAGGAAAAGCTTCTCAGACACTTAATAATTAAAGGAAGCAACTCCAGAATTACTACTACTCTGCAATTTTGAAGAAACTGTTGCCTGATGAGACATATTGGGAGCGTCATGGACACTCCACCTTTGCCGGCTAGAAATGGAAACAATATTCCTACAGCAAGCTCCAGAAAAATGGAGAAGCCTCCTGATAAGGTAAAAGCAACCTAGATAAGTAGTCCTAACAAGTACACTCTTAGGAGTCTTACCAAGACTCGGTTACCTAGAAGTACATCTTTTTTTTCCAGGAGACCAAATTGGTGTAAATTATTTGCACATTCATTTCTGTAAAAGCAGTTACTGATCTAGAGTAAAAGCCCTTTTAGATTGCTTATAGTAAGTAATGTGCAAACACCATTTACCTGTATGATTCTCATGTCCATACTACTCAAGCAGAAGCGACATGTTTATTTATGTAAAGTTCTTACAGATGCCAATCAGAATCTGGGGAGAGTGGCGTATACCACAAGAGTAAGTAATTGAAACCTGAAAACAAAGAAAAACAGAATTAAATCAGAGATTTCAGATGAAATGATACGGTTTTAAGAAAACTGGATTAGTAGAACGGTTGTTGCTTTTAGAGGGTAAGTGGACCCAAATATACCTTTTTTCCTTAGGGAAGGGAGCTTTTTATGGATTGGAAGAACTGCAAGAGTCTGCAATATCTTTTGTGTAAAGATGATAACTGGTCTTTAAAGGAAAAGGATTTACAGAACAATGGTAGAGTCCAATGTTCCCTGCACAAGATGATGATGGACCATAAGTCTCTAGAGGGATTTATTAACTTAATTCCTGCTTTTGAATTTTGACACACTATCTTAAAGGGATAGAATTGATACTGCAATAAATATCTATAAAGATTTTGCTTTAATAATAAATTTGGCAAAAGTTTCTAAACAGTAGGTGAAAATGAAACTTTGACAATAATATACAGTACATATCTATTTTCAAACAATAATAAATAAGATCTACTTTAATTGAGATTTTTTTGTAATAATCCATACACAGCACTTAAAGAAATAATCATTACTTGTTTACCTAATGCTTCCTTGAGTGAGGGTTCCTTTCCTTCCGCCTTGAAGGAGGTAGTGGTGAGGCCCCTCCTCAAGAAGCCTGCCTTGGACCCAGCTGATTTAAACAACTTTTGTCCGGTCTCCAACTTTCGCTTTGTTGCGAAGGTTCTTGAGAGCGTGGTGGCCTGACAGCTCCCGGTGCTTCTGGAGGAAACCGTAGATCCGTACCCATCAGGTTTCAGTCCCAGGCACAGCATGGAAATGGCATTGGTCGCACTGGTGGATGATCTCTGGAGGGCACGGGACAGAGGTTATTCCTCTGTCCTGGTCCTGTTAGATCTCTTGCAGCTTTTGATACCATCGACTATGGTATCTTACTGCGACGCCTCGAGGGGTTGGGTGTGGGGAGCACCGTTCTACGGTGGTTCTCCTCCTACCTCTTGGGTTGTACACAGGTAGTGTTGGCAGGGGGGCAGAGATCGGCCCCGAGGCCTCTCCTTTGTGGAGTGCCTCAGGGGTCAGTTCTCTTGTCCCTCTTGTTCAACATCTACATAAAGCCGCTGGGTGAGATCATCTGTGGTTTTGAAGTGAGGTATCATCAGTATGCTGATGATACCCAGCTTTTCATCTCCACCCCTAACCAGCCCAGTGACGCCCTCAAAGTGATGTCCAGGTGCCTGGAGGCGGTGCAGGTCTGGATGGGGAGGAACAGACTCCGGCTCAACCTGGCTAAGACCGAGTGGCTGTGTGTACCGGCATCTCGAGTCAGCCAGGATATTCCACCTTTAGCTATGGGGGGAGAGGTGTTGCCCCCCATAGATAGGGCTCACAACTTGGGTGTCCTCCTGGACGCACAGCTCAGTTTAGAGGAGCAGGTGGGGGCCATGGCAAAGGGGGCATTTGCCCAGGTCCACCTGGTGCGCCAGTTGCGACCCTTCCTGGATCGAGATGCCCTAAGTACGGTCACTCATGCGCTCATCATCTCCCGCCTGGACTACTGCAATTCTCTTTACATGGGGCTGCCCTTGAGGACCACCCAGAGGCTTCAACTTGTCCAGAATGCAACAGCATGGGTTGTGAGGGGAGGATCCCGATACTCCCATGCTACACCCCTCCTGCATGAGCTGCACTGGTTACCGGTTGCCCTGCAGGTGAGATTCAAGGTGCTGGTGTTGACCTATAAAGCCCTTCATGGCATTGGACTGGGGTATTTGCGGGAGACCCTGTTGCCAATAATGGCTTCCCAACGCCCCGTGTGCTCCCACCGGCAGGGCCTCCTCAGGGTGCCGTCAGCCAGGAAATGTCAGCTGGTAGCCCCCAGGGGTAGGGCCTTCTCTGTGGGGGCTCCCACCCTTTGGAACCAGCTACCCCTGGAGCTCCGGGTGGCCCCTGACCTCCGATCTTTCCGCCGTGGCCTAAAAACTTGGCTGTTCCAACTAGCCTACCCGGACTGATGGGGGGGAGGGTCTTTTCAGTGGTTGTTTTTAAATTTAATTGATTTATGAGATTTTTGGTTTAATTATTTTTTAATATTTATATTGTATTGTTTTTAGTATTGTGCAGCCTGAGTCCACAGGGAGATAGGGCGGCATATAAATCTCATAAATAAATAAATAAATACAATAAATTCCTGGCTACTTTTTAAAAATATTTTTTACCCAGACGCATATGGTTTATTCCATGTCCTAACAGTAATAATACTTTTCTCATCCACATTTATAGAACTATGTTGGTCAGTGGTTGATGAAGATTTTGTTAATGTTTTGTAAACTTATTTTTTATAAAATATATGATTTGCTTTCGTTAATAATTTCAAAGTGGGTTTATTATGGGCTTGCATTTATAAGATTCTGCCGATGGGTTTTTTTCCTGATGTTATCTAATGTCAGGTTTGGTGGGATAATAGATGCTTTGGCATTCAGACTTTAGACTCTTCCATCTGTCTAGTATTCAGCAGACAAGATAGATAGAGAAAAGTGGCCAAGGAAAATTACAAGATTGCTTGGAGGGGAACAAAATTTCTGAAACTTGCCTTTGTCTTGCCTTGAGTTTACCATGAATTGATAAGGGCCTCTGGTATGGCAAAGTATAAATCAATAATAAACCAGGATTCTAAGTTCAAAGTAATAAAACATGCTTAAAAACAAATTATGGATTAGTAAACTAACTTCAAGAAATGGGTTTAGATTATAGGTGTTGCTAAATTTTTATAGGTGTGGTGATATGGGCTAAGACATTCAAATTAAGCAAATTCTAGCTAAGCATTACCTGAGAATTAAGCTGTTACAGAACAGTCTGATATATACTGATGAGTACAAGTTGCCTTCTATATCACTAGTCAGGACAAAGAAAAGTTGCAGTACATGAAAACCTATCTTCCATTTTGCTTCTCTTTGTTTAACCTTGCAGATAGCAAAGCAGAGAATCCTACAAAGAATTGGCAGGAATGGCAAACTTATCTACATCCTATTGGCTCTTTCAGTGACAATGTTTATAATGATTATTATTATTGCAGTACCCTTTATAATTAAGGTAAGCTAAAACATTTTACGAGAGATCCTTATATTCATTTATTAACCCACTGTACCTCAAAGCCCAGTAATGAAAAAGTAAACTTTCCGAACTCTCAAAATATTATTTTTGTGAAGAGCTAACATTTCCTTAGTGTTTAAGAGAGATCACATTACTGCAGCAGGATTTAATATAATATATTCAAAGAGCCAGAGCAGATGCGACAATGATATAGCAAAATCATAAGAAAGGGTGGGACTGTTTTTGTAAATGTATTGATGAGGGGGTCAATTAAAGATAACTAAATGGGTGTATAGAGTTAGAGTCAATCCACCCCCAAGTCCGATAGGGAACATCTGGCTGGTAGGGTTGCTTTGGTCCACAAGACCTTCTTAGGACGCTTATCAAACCATGTTGGAGACCACAGATCTTTTTATACACAGAAGATGGAGAAAAGGAAGAGTTTCTTATAGAGAAAAAGAGAAATAGACATTGTTCTCTAGCCAGTCATTGATTCTTTTTCCTCGCCGTGTAAAATCTTTACATTTATGCCTCACAATCACGCCTCTCTTTTTGGATTAAACAGATCTATTCTCATCAAATTGCCAAAGGAATGGAAGGGACCCCTCTGGAAAAATGGTAACTCTTGCCTGGAGATACTTCATTATTTGCAACTCTGCTCTGAAAATCCTCTTTATGAGGACCAATCTCCAGATTGTTTGGCAATGCACCTGTGAGTTTCACTTTTAAAAAGCAAGTTTTAGTGCACAGGAGGCTGCAAGTAAAAGTTGAAAACACTGAGAACATTGCTGAATAATCTGCTTTTTCCTGGCTGAATTTGTATCTATAGCATTGTCTTCCTGTTACATTCCTCAACTGGTGGTGTTTCCCTTTCATCTTGGCAACTTTAAACTATTTTCAGTGCTGAACGAACACTACATTTGAGATTGCCAGGTGGGCATGTATGCTAACAAAGCCAAAAATAAGTAAAGGCCCAAAGAAATACAGGATTGCCTGCAACGTGCAGTCTTAATCTTTGGAGACAATTGCAGGTGTGTGTTTCAGCATAAGAGGCAATTAAGCCTTCTACTGCCTGCACACTCCTTGTACCTGCACAGAAGAGTCTGGTGACTGAAAAGGCCTTTTGAGTACGTTTTGAGAAATGGAAATAAATACATCTTTCATTTATATGATAAGAGTTTGTGTATCCTCCAAAGAAATGTATGCCCTATTTTGTTTGCACATTGCCAAAGGGTTTTATCTGGGCTAAGATCTCACTATTTTTCTTTTTAATTGTTTGTTTAAGGACACTTCTGGATAGGATGGAGAGAGGTACACTTGAAAAACAGGTCTGTAAATGCAGAAGCAACCACTGGTGATCTGCTACTTAGTTCTCTTATTGGATCTGAAAAGCATGGCCCCACATTTCCAAAAGTATTACAGATATGGCTTAGGAAAGCCTGAATTACTGAGTCTTAATAATAATTATACAAATTAAATGTGCCAGAATGCTGAGTTTTTTAAATTTTTGCAAGCTCCCTGGAATCACTTAGAATCACTTGGGAGCATATTAAACTCAATGAGGCTTACTTTTGAGTACATAGGATTAGGATTGGGTTGCAAGTGTTTAACATAGGTTGGCTCTTACTGGGAAACTGATGTCTAGAGCAGGGGTGGGATTCAAATTTCTTAACCGGTTTGTGGATGTGGCCTAATTTGTAGGTGTGGCTTTGGTGGTCATGTGACTGGCTGGGCATGGCTTGGTGGTCATGTGACTGGGGTGAGCATGGCTAGGTGGCCATGTGACTGGCAAACCAAATATAAGTGGTCCTTGCTTAATGGCCAGTTGCTTAGCAAGTGTTCTAATTTATGACTGACCTCCCCAGAGCTACTTGATCTGTTTTTGGTGTTTTGACAGCTATACACACGCGTGCGCACATACACACATACACACACACACACACACTTATGACCAGTTACAACATCCCACACAGTCTTGTGACTGAGGTTTTCTTTGTTTTTTGCCAGTTTCCAACAATTCCTTCTGGTTTCTGGTTAAAAATGCCCATTGGGGGAAATGGACTTGTTTGAAAACCACAGTGTTTGCTTAATGACCCCAAGGTTCACTTAACAACCATGGTGTTTGCCTAACCCGGGGTCTGCAACCTTAAACACTCAAAAGGCATTTTTCTATTTTCTTTTAAACAGATATCTATCTATCTCTCTATCTCTCTTTCTCCTTTTCTCTTTCTCATCTCTTTTTCTTTTTTCTCTTTCTCTTTCTCTCTCATCTCTCTCTGTCTCTTATCTCTCTCTCTCTTTCCCTCCCTCCTGTGTGTGTGTGTGTGTGTCCTGTCTCTCTCTCTTTCCCTCCCTCTGTGTCTTTCTCTCTCCCCGTCTCTTGTCTCTCTCTTTCCTTCCCCCTCTTTCTTTCTCTGTCTCTTCTCTCTCTCTCTCTTTCCCTCCCTCTCTCTTGTCTCTCTCTTTCCCTCCCTCCCTCCCTCCCTCCCTCTCTCTGTCCCTGGGGGGGGGAGGAATATAAGTAACATTTTTCAGTGCTGTTGTAACTTTACTAAACAAATATTTGTAAGTCAAAGACTATCTATATCTGCAGCTTTAACCTTCCAATTAGCATCTAACTTGATTTCAGCTATATCTCTGCACCAGGCACCATAGGATAATTTCCTTATTCCCAAAATGCAGGAAAATAACGCAGGCTCACAAGAACTTGTACTTCTGAGTGTTTTTCAAGCTTAGCAATTTTAAGACATGTGGACTTCAATTCCAAGAATTCCCCAGGCAGCGTGAGACCTGATCATTTGATTACTCCCAAGTCAGTAACATGAAAGAATTACCAACTTTAAAGATACTGAGCATTGTATCTCTGTATGAATTGATTTAATAAGATTCCATACTTGCCATGCTCGTGTCTCTGCTTGGACAGAACCATCAAGGCACTTCTACTGGATTTCCCCTTTGTACCAAGGCTCCGATTTAATATTGCCTCCTCCTCCTCCCTAAATATATGGATTGACCTCAAATAGATATAAACTGCCCCTTCATCACAAGGACACAGCTTTAAAGAATAAAGTGCCCCCCCCCAAAGGGATACTTGCTCCAGCCTACTTTAAAATGCTTTAAAGCCCGGTTCAGCTCCAGCAACGCTTCCTGGAACTTCTTCTCCTTGTAGCACTGAGCTCCTTGGCTTTTATTTTAAAATCCAGCACTCTTGGATTTCAAGAGTGCAGCCGGAGAAGCAGCACTGGATTTTAAAAGGCAAAGCAGCACAGTATACTACGAGAAGTGCTAGGAAGCCAATGAATTAGTCAATTAAATAATAATTTTAAACTACTTTTTCTCCCAGCAATCTGGGCTGAAGCGGAATTAAACCATATATGCTCCTTTGTTTTCTGAATGGATTTTATAGGAAGGAGGCTTAATTTCACATGCACACACACCAGCCACTTCCCACTCCTTGATCTACCTCATTTAGGAAGCATGGAGGATGTAGTCAGCAATAGCAAAGCTCAATATCTTCCAAATGGGATAGGCACAGGGAGGGAGGGAGGAGAGAAAGGGATTCTGGCTCCAGACTTAAAGCCTGGCAGCTCCAGCAACATACATTCAGCCTCATCAGAGGCGAGTGGCCGGGAGGGGAAGGAGTGGGGCCAGCCAGGGGCACGATTTGCCGGTTTTCCGAACTTGGCAGAATCTTAACATCCAGTTCTATAGAACCAGTGGGAACTGGTAGAATCCCACCCCTGGTGATACAGGTTGCTGCCAGCATCCTAGGTATCAACCAAGTATTTACTTAAAATGTATGATGTTCCAAGCAACACAGTTTTTTGCAGTTCGGTTGGTGTTATTGCAGGAAGCTGCAATTTCTTGATGCGTTTTGTAAAATTCTTGGACATGGTACCAAGTGCCCCGATGACAGTGGGTATCACTGTTACATGTTTCATCCATAATCATGTAGTTTCTATGGCCAGGTCTCAATATTTCGTGATTTTTTTTCAGTTCTTTTTCTTCCACTGTGATGTCTTTAATATAGCACTATCAATAAATTCTATGCTTTGGTTTTCGACAACCATGATATCTGGCATATTGTGTTCCAAATGACCAGTGGATTAATTTAGCAACTCGATCATGTCTAGCTTTGTAATAAGTTTGCATGATTTTGCTGCACCCACATAGTAAATGTGAAACTGTTTCAACTTTGTCATTGTAAAGTCAGCAGTTTGGATTGTCAGTGGATTTTTGTAACTTCACTTTCATGGCAATAGTTTGTAGTGCTTGTTCTTGAGCAGCCAGTGTTAAACCTTCCGTTTCTTTCTTAATGGTTCCCATCTTAAGCCATGCCCATGTCAAGTTGTTATCACATTTTCCTTCAATGTTTTTCAAGTGCTGTCCATGCAAAGCTTTGGTTTTCCATCCATTTAATCTGTCATCCAGCTGTTTTTCCTTATATTCTGCCTTTGTTTCTGTTGTTTTTATAATGTTCTCCATTTTTACAGCCTGCAGCAATTTTTCTGTACTTTGATTCACATAGTCATTCAAACTTCATTTTTCTTCTTCTACAATTTGATGGATTTACAATAGTCCTCTGCCCCCTATTCTTCTTGGCAGGTACAACCTGTCAATGTCACTTTGTGGATGTAAAGTGTGGTACATATTCAAAAATTTGTGTGTTTTCTGCTCTATGTTTTCCAGTTTAGCCAAAGTCCAGTTGATGATTCCAGCAGGGTAGCATATCACTGGAACTGCCCATGAATTATGTTTCCTGCATTCAACTTTGATTTTAATATTTTGTGGACCCTTCTGATGTATCCCTTTTGCGTTGACTTTTCTATTTAAGATGTTATCTGCTTCCAATATGCCTAGGTATTTGTAACCATCACCCTTTGCTAATGCTTTCATGATGCTTCCTTTTCCCAATTCTATTCCTTCTATTTTTTTCCATTTTTTCCTCGCTACATGAATAATGTAATACATTTTTCAAGTCCAAAGTTCATTCTGATGTCGCTGCTGAACAATTGAATTGTATTGAGTATTGATTCAAGTTCAGTGCGGCTTTCGCATACATTTTTAAGTCATGCATGTATAGTAGATGGTTTATCTTGCCCTGCTGGTTTGAGATTTGGTATCCCAGTTTTGTGTTTCGTAGGATTATTGTCAGTGGAATTAATGCAATGTTGAACAGTAGTGGTGAAAGTGAGTCCCTTGGAAGATTCCTTGTCTGATGTTGACTTTACCAATATTCTCCCCATATGCTGTTAGAATTGTTTTCCATTTTTGTATATTTGCTTTCAAAAATGTACAAATATTTTAGCTGATTTCAAAGTTTTCGAAACAGGCACTAATCCAGCTGTGAGGTAATGAGTCAAATGCCTTCTTGTCATCAAGCCATGCCATATTTAAATTTGTTTTTCTTCATTTTGCATTTTTAGTACCAGCTGATCTATAGTTCCTCTTGTTTTTTTTATAATTTCCTTTTGTTCTACTGGATACAAAAATGTTTTTCATCAGAAGATTGAATACTGAGTTTGCCAGTATTCTTGTAAAAAATTTGAACATCGTTTGCAGATAAGTAATTGGGCAGTAGTTGTTTGATTCTGTGGTCTTTTCTGGACCTTTCATTATCAAGCATGTTTGGCCAGCTGTTAACCATTCTTCGCTTGTTGCATTTTAAAGCATTTCAACAAATTGAGCAGCCATGCGGTGATGAAGGCTAGTCAGATGTTTTAACTAGAGGTGGTATTCAGCAGGTTCTGACCAGTTCTGGAGAACCGGTAGCAAAAATTTTGAACAGTTTGGAGAACCGGCAAATACCACCTCTGATTGGCTCCGCCCCCATCTATTCTTTGCCTTCCGAGTCCCAGCTGATCAGCTGGGTCTTCTTTTGTTGCATTGCACAGGAGAACGGAGCTGGAAAGCAAGTTAGTGGGTGGGGAGGGAATGGGATTTTTCAGGATCCTTCCCCTGGAGTGAGGGTGGGAATGGAGATTTTACAGTATCCTTTCCCTGCCACGCCCACCAAGCCATACCCACCAAGCCATACCCACCAAGCCATACCCACCAAGCCACACCACACCCACCAAGTCATGCCCACAGAATCGGTAGTAAAAAAATTTGAATCCCCCCACTGGTTTTAACCAGTATCCATGCAGTTCATCCAGGCCAGCTGTGCTCCAGTTCTTGATCTTGTTTACTTATTGTGCAACCATATCAGTTGTTATTACAATATTCTTCATTTTTTTTGTGTTGTTTGTCTTTCAGTATCTTTGATCCAGGAAGCAGTTTTATTGTGTTCCACTGTTTTTTTCCACAGTTGTTTCTAAAAGTTCAGAGGTTTTTCTTTACATATTTCTTTACATTTTATTATCTCTTTTATTCATTAAACATTATTATTATCATTATTATTACTTTTATTGTTATTATCATCTCTTTTATTTATTAAACATGAAACTCAGTCAACTGAAGATTTAAAAATGTATCACAAATACCAGTGACTGGTGCTAATAGTTGATATGGGTTGCTGCCAGCATCCTAGGTATCAATCAAGTATCTTCTTAAAATATATAATATTTTGAGTAGCGCAGTCTTTGCAGTTCCACTGCTTTTATTGCAGGAAGCTTCAATTTCTTGATGTGTTTTGTAAAATTCTTGGACATGGTACCAAGTGCCCCTATGACAATGGATATCACTGTTACATATTTCATCCATAACCGTGTAGTTTCGATGGTCAGGTTGTGCTATTTCATGATTTTTTCCAGTTCTTTTTCTTCCACTGTGATGTCTCTAATTCAGCGCTATCAATAAATTGTATGCTTCGGTTTTCGACAACCATAATATCTGGCGTGTTGTGTTCCAAATGGCAATCCGTCTGTATTCAAAAGTCCCACAAGATCTTCACCTTCTTCTTTTTGACAACTTTTTCCACTTTATGTTCCCATGACTTTTTGGATAGAGCTAGGTCGCATTTTTTACATAATGACCAATGGATTGATTTAGCAACTTGATCATGTCTAGCTTTTTAGTCAGTTTGCACAATTTTACTGCGCTCACATATTAAGTGTGAAACAGTTTCAGTTTTGTCATTGCAAGGTTGGCAGTTTCGATTGTCAGTGGATTTTTGTAATTTTGCTTTCATGGCATTAGCTTGTAGTGCTTGTTCTTGAGCAGCAAATATTAAACCTTCCGTTTCTTCCTTGATGGTTCCTCTCTAGCCATGCCCATGTCAAGTTGTTCTCACATTTTCCTTCAATGTCTGGTCAAGTGAATCTTTCAAATGCAGAGATAATGTAAAGGGACAAGTGATAGACTTGTGAGCATACATAAGATACATTTAGTTCTTGACTGGTTATCACAATTGAACTGAAATTTCTGTTGTTAAGGGAGACATTTGTTAAGTGAGTTTTATCCCATTTTACAATCTTTCTTGCCTCAGTTGCTAAGTGAATCACTGCAGCTTATAAGTTTGAAGCCCAGTTGTTGAGTGAATCTGGCTTTACCATTGACTTTGCTTGTCAGAAGGTCACAAAAGGGGATCATATGACACAGCAACAGTCATAAATATGAAACAGTTGCCAAGCATCTGAATTTTGATTACATGATCATGGAAATGCTGCAAAGGTCATAACTGTGAAAAACAGTCATAAGTCTTTTCTCAATGCCATTGTAACTTTGAACAGTCGCTAAATGAACTGTTGTAAGTCAAGGACTACCTGCATTTGCTTGCAAACAGTGTCAGGGTAGACGGTATTAGATCTAAAATTCCTTTTCCCCCCCAAAAAATATTTAATTTCTAGGATAAGGGAGGTAGGGCAGATAAAAGGGACTCATGTTCTGCACACTGTTATTAATAATGGATTAATGATACAAATGTCAAGCTTCAAAATGTGCTTTTCTGTTGCAATAAGCATCGCTTCTCAGCTTGCCAATGAACTGGAGGGGGAGGAAGGAATGGGGAGATGGAATGTAGGCTCCATACATCAGGAAGACAGCCCTGAGAACCAAAGACACTTCAACAGGAGTTTTTCTCACAACAATATCATGAAACACAATTGGGCAATGTCACTTGGTCTACTGGGGAAGGAAGAATCTCTCCTTTAATTATGTGGGTTTGCATGGGAATTAGTCAGCGGTGAGATTCTGCAAGTTTAGCAACCAGTTCGGTGATTTAGTAGCTGAAGAATTACAGCCAGGCCCTATAATCTGATTTTCCAATAGAAACAGATGGTATTCCCTACTATGACTCTGACCCAAAAGCATTAATCACAAATCTCTGAGTGATCTCTTAAAATCAACTCATAATCTATAGAAGAGGCCACTATCTATATTGTTGCTCTGGTTCTGGGAATTCTATGATGTCAGGAATCATGGTAAAATGATATCACAGCAGTGGCATTCTCCTGCAGCCTTCATATGGACTATCCTGTGGTTGCTTGGTAACTGCATAGAATCACTTCAATTGTTGGCTGCAATATTCCAAGGCATCCTTCACTTGGGTAAAATGAGCAAGAGGATACGGGCATCATGAGACGTGTTGCCCCCACTGCGACCCAAATTTTCCTGTTTGGAATTCTACTGGTGTATTTCAAAAAGTTGGACGGATTCATATTTCTATGCCCAGCCTCCAGCATTAATTGTAGAAGGAATACCAATTCTCCCAATTATGACAATGTGTATATTCCGGAGATAATTGGTAATTCCATTGAATTTCTTAAATTATCAATTTTAAAATTATGGAGTAGATTAATTCAATCAAATCCTCATGAATATTTGGATGAAATGGGATCTCATGAAAAACTGCTAAAAAAACTATACAAATCATCCAATGTCCTACAAGTGGCACCCAAAGCAAAAATGACCAGAAATGAAGGGACACAAACATTGGAAGTCCAAAAGGATTTAACTTCAGAAATTTTGGAAGTTTCTAGTGACATACGCCTGAGGCCTAAAAGCCATTTACAAGGCTTAAAGAACCATCAGAATACGATACAGAGAGATCATTGGCTTCAAATAAGAAAAAGCAAAGGGAAAACTCATGAGTTGGAGATTCAAAAGGAAACACGTACAGACATTTCAGAAGCTCAGACAGTTAAGAGGTGGCCAAAGGTGACTCTCAAAGAAAAAATAAGAGAAAACACACAGAAAACTCATGAGTTGGAGATTCAAAAGGAAGTATCTACAGACATTTCAGAAGCTCTGAATGTTAAGAAGTGGCTGAAGATGACCCCCAAAGAAAAAATAAGAGGAAAGAAAGAGAAAACTCAAGATTTGGAGGTTCAAAAGGATGCGCCTACAGACATTTCAGAAGGTCAGATGGTTAAGAGGTGGCCGAAGTTGGTCCTCAAAGAAAAAATAAGAAAAAACACAAAGAAAACTCATGAGTTGGAAATTCAAAAGGAAGTATCTACAGACATTTCAGAAGCTCAGATGGTTAAGAGGTGGCCAAAGGTGACTCTCAAAGAAAAAATAAGAGAAAAAACAGAGAAAACTCATCAGCTGGAAGTTCAAAAGGAAGCGCCTACAGACATTTCAGAAGAACTGAAGGAGAAGCGGTGCTTGAAGGTGAGTCTCACAGGAAAAATCAGAGGAAACAGAGAGAAAACCCAGAATGTTCAGAAAATTAAGAGGTGGCGAAGTCTACAAAGAAATAATAAGAGAAAATCTGAAAATTAAGGGGTGGGATCATGAGACACTTAAAGAAATAATAAGAGAAAATAAAGGGAAAACTCATGAGTTGAAGACTCAAAAGGAAATGGCTACAGATATTTTGGAAGCTCTGAAGGTTATAAGGTGGCCGAAGGTGACACTCAAAGAAAAAATAAGAGAAAACAAAGGGAATGGTCATGAGTTGAAGACTCAAAAGGAAATGGCTACAGATATTTCAGAAGATCGGAATGTTAAGAGATGCCTCAAGGAAAACTCAGAGGGAGAAAGATCAGAAACTCGGAAAAGAGAAAACTCGGGAGTTGGAGATCCAGAAGGAAGTAGCTACAGAAATTTCAGAAACTTTAAGTGAAATAAGGCTGAAGACTAAAAACCCTGTTAAAAGGTTAAAGTGGCATCAAAGAAAAATACAGGAAGATCTTGAGGTTGGGATGAAAGGAAGGAAAAACAGGGAAGCCTGTAGCACTACTAGATGCTCAGGAGGTTTCTTCCCTTAAGAGGCTTGCTCAAGCATCAGTTCACTCCTTACAGAAGCGCTCCATTTTACATCTTCCAACTCAGCTGCCTCCTTTGACTTCTTCTGTTGTAGTGCATAATGGTGGTGAGGAACAGCCTGGTAAAGTGGTCTTTGTTCTTAAATCTGGCAAGAGATCAGCAAGGCCCAGCCATGTAAAGAACATTGGAATCACCGAGCAGGCAAAAGAGACAAATACTCAGAATGAACAAATTGCAGAGAAACATTTGGCAAAGCAACTTAAGTCTCAGGAATCAAGAAAGGAAAAGCTTCTCAGACACTTAATAATTACAGGAAGCAACTCCAGAATTACTACTGAGAAGTCTACAACTTTGAAGAAACTGTTGCCTGATGAGCCACATTGGAAGCATCATGGACACTCCACCTCTGCTCCCCCTTCATTTGATTTTTTGTCAACCAGTAATAATTTTCTTCTTCGGCGTTATGCCTTTGAATCTGAGTGGAAAAAAACACTGGCAAGTATATTTCCAAATAAGATTCTCAGGAACATAATTGCCAAGTTTATGCGTGTCCTCAAAATAGATTGCAAAGAGCCCATTACCAAGAAGTCTTGTCCTGAACTCATCCATAAAATGGGTCGTTTCCTGATAAAATTCACTACATCAGCAGACATGGAGAGGTTATCTGTTCTGAAGACTTTGCCTGCTAAAAATGAAAACAATATTCCTTCAACAAGCTCCAGAAAAATGGAGAAGCCTCCTGATAAGGTAAAAGCAACCTAGATAAGTAGTCCTAACAAGTGCACTCTTAGGAGTCTTACCAAGACTTGGTTACCTAGAAGTACATCTTTTTTTCCAGAAGACCAAATTAGTGTAAATTATTTGCACATTCATTTCTGTAAAAGCAGTTACTGATCTAGAATAAAAGCCCTTTTAGAGTGCTTATAGCAAGTAATGTGCAAACACCATTTCCCTGTATGATTCCCATATCCGTACTACTCAAGCAAAAGTGACATGTGTATTTATGTAAAGTTCTTACAGATGCCAATCAGAATCTGGGGAGAGTGGCATATAGCACAAGAGTAAGTAATTGAAACCTGAAAACAAAAGGAAAAAAAAACTATTAAAACAGAGATTTCAGATGAAATGATACGGTTTTAAGAAAACTGGATTAGTAGAAAGGTTGTTGCTTTTAGAGGGTAAGTGGACCCAAATATACTTCCTTCCCCCCCAAGGAACGGAGCTTTTTATGGATTGGAAGAACTGCAAGAGTCTACAATATCTCTTGTGTAAAGATAACTGGTCTTTAAAGAAAAAGGATTTACAGAACAATGGTAGAGTCCAACATTTCCTGCACAAGATGATGCTGGACCATTGTCTCTGGAGGGATTTATTAACTTGATTCCTGCTTTTGAATGTTGACACGCTATTTTTAAAGGGACAGAATTGATACTGCAATAAATATCTATAAAGATTTTGCTTTAATAGTAAATTTGGCAAAAGTTTCCTAAACAGTAGGTGAAAATGAAACTTTGACAATAATATACAGTACATATCAATATTCAAACAATAATAAATAAGATCTACTTTAATGGAGATTTTTTGTAATAATCCATACACAGCGTTCCACATAAAGAAATAATCATTGCTTGTTTACCTAATTCCTGGCTACGTTTTAAAAATATTTTTTACCTAGATACACATGGTTTCTCTCATGTCCTAACTGTAATAATACTTTTCCCATCCTCATTTATAGAACTATGTTGGTCAGTGGTTGATGAAGATTTTGTTAATGTTTTGTAAACTTATTTTTTATAAAATATATGATTTGCTTTCGTTAATAATTTCAAAGTGGGTTTATTATGGGCTTGCATTTATAAGATTCTGCCGATGGGTTTTTTCCCTGATATTATCTAATGTCAGGTTTGGTGGGATAATAGATGCTTTGGCATTCAGACTTCAGACTCTGTCTGGTATTCAGCAGACAAGATAGATAGAGAAAAGTGGCCAAGGAAAATCACAAGATTGCTTGGGGGGGAACAAAAGTTCTGAAACTTGCCTTTGTCTTGCCTTGCGTTTACCATGAATTGGTAAGGGCCTCTGGTATGGCAAAGTATATATCAATAATAAACCAGGATTCTAAGTTCAAAGTAATAAAACATGCTTAAAAACATATTATGGATTAGTAAACTAACTTCAGGAAATGGGTTTAGATTATAGGTGTTGCTAAATTTTTATAGGTGTAGTGATATGGGCTAAGACATTCAAATTAAGCAAATTCTAGCTTAGCATTACCTGAGAACTAAGCTGTTACAGAACAGTCCAATATATAGTTGCCTTCTATATCACTAGTCAGGACAAAGAAAAGTTGCAATACATGAAAACCTATCTTCCATTTTGCTTCTCTTTGTTTAACCTTGCAGATAGCAAAGCAGAGAATCCTACAAAGAATTGGCAGGAATGGCAAACTTATCTACATCCTATTGGCTCTTTCAGTGACAATGTTTATAATGATTATTATTATTGCAGTACTCTTTATAATTAAGGTAAGCTAAAATATTTTACTAGAGATCCTTATATTCATTTATTAACCCACTGTACCTAAAAGCTCAGTAATGAAAAAGTAAACTTTCCGAACTCTCAATATATTATTTTTGTGAAGAGTTAACATTTCCTTAGTGTTTAAGGGCGATTACATTACTGCAGCAGGATTTAATATAATGTATTCAACCTCAAAAAGCCAGAGCAGATGCGACAATGATATAGCAAAATCACAAGAAAGGGTGGGACTGTTTTTGTAAATGTATTAGTGAGGGGGTCAAATAGAGATAACTAAACGGGTGTATAGAGTTGGAGTCAATCCACCCCCAAGTCCGATAGGGAACATCTGGCTGGTAGGCTTGATTTGGTCCATAAGACCTTCTGACGAGGCTTATCAAACCATGTTGGAGACCACAGATCTTTTTATACACAGAAGATGGAGAAAAGGAAGAGTTTTTTATTGAGAAACAGAGAAAAAGACATTGTTCTCTAGCCAGTCATTGATTCTTTTTCCTCGCCGTGTAAAATCTTTACATTTATGCCTCACAATCACGCCTCTCTTTTTGGATTAAACAGATCTATTCTCATCAAATTGCCAAAGGAATGGAAGGGACCCCTCTGGAAAAATGGTAACTCTTGCCTGGAGATACTTCATTATTTGCAACTCTGCTCTGAAAATCCTCTTTATGAGGACCAATCTCCAGATTGTTTGGCAATGCACCTGTGAGTTTCACTTTTAAAAAGCAAGTTTTAGTGCACAGGAGGCTGCAAGTAAAAGTTGAAAACACTGAGAACGTTGCTGAATAATCTGCTTTTTCCTGGCTGAATTTGTATCTATAGCATTGTCTTCCTGTTACATTCCTCAACTGGTGGTGTTTCCCTGTCATCTTGGCAACTTTAAACTATTTTCAGTGCTGAACGAACACTACATTTGAGATTACCAGGTGGGCATGTATGCTAACAAAGCCAAAAATAAGTAAAGGCCCAAAGAAATACAGGATTGCCTGCAACGTGCAGTCTTAATCTTTGGAGACAATTGCAGGTGTGTGTTTCAGCATAAGAGTCAATTAAGCCTTCTACTGCCTGCACACTCCTTGTACCTGCACAGAAGAGTCTGGTGACTGAAAAGGCCTTTTGAGTACGTTTTGAGAAATGGAAATAAATACATCTTTCATTTATATGATAAGAGTTTGTGTATCCTCCAAAGAAATGTATGCCCTATTTTGTTTGCACATTGCCAAAGTGTTTTATCTGGGCTAAGATCTCACTATTTTTCTTTTTAATTGTTTGTTTAAGGACACTTCTGGATAGGATGGAGAGAGGTACACTTGAAAAACAGGTCTGTAAATGCAGAAGCAACCACTGGTGATCTGCTACTTAGTTCTCTTATTGGATCTGAAAAGCATGGCCCCACATTTCCAAAAGTATTACAGATATGGCTTGGGATAGCCTGAATTACTGAGTCTTAATAATAATTATACAAATTAAATGTGCCAGAATGCTGAGTTTTTTAAATTTTTGCAAGCTCCCTGGAATCACTTAGAATCACTTGGGAGCATATTAAACTCAATGTGGTTTACTTTTGAGTACATAGGATTAGAATTGGGTTGCAAGTGATTAAAATAGGTTGGCTCTTACTGGGAAACTGATGTCTAGAGCCATCCATTGTACTCTCTGTAAATATAACTGTTCCTGTTTAAAATTACCCATTTCAAAGTCATCTGAGGCATCACTCCATGTCGACAGTAGTGTGGATAAAGATGGCTTCAGCTTCTGTTCCTCCTGAATCTTTCAGTTTCCCCGCTTCTTACCATTTCTTCTGGATCCTGTAAGACAATCAGTTGCCCTCAGGTACAGGAGGCACCCTTATTTTCTGCTCATGTAGAAGTAATTCAGAACCACTGTAGCTTCTCTGTGTAGAATGAGAAGAAGGCCATTGTAACAGCCAGTGGTCTTGAACCCAGCCTGTCAACCTGGATGATATAAATTTCAAATATATGCATAATATTTGAAAAATAGTATTTACATAAAAATATACAGTATTTATGAATACATTTTGATAGATGCATTTTTATGACATACCAGTTCCACATTGTGCCAAACAGTGTGATGAACAGAACATTATTTCTGGAATTTATCACAATAGCTGGATTCACAAAACTTGAAAGGAAAATATGACTTGTTTGTAATTTAATGTGTGAAGTGTCAAGTGAGCAAACCATGTTGTACAGTGTTAAGTATTTTGTGTATTTGTCTATTATTCCTGTGGGATTTTTCAGAAGAAAAGTTTTGCTACCACCAGTTATGACTTATTAAATACACCAAGATTAACAAAATGGTTTGTGGATATTTTCTGTATACTTTTCCAGCTCTTTCAAACCCATTAACTTGAGAAATTGCATGCATGAAGGAAAGCTGGTCTTTTGAAAAGATCCCATAGGAATAATAGTGATGCACACAACTCACTTAAAGCAGAGTTGTATCAGTCAAATGAATTGATAAAAGCTTCATTCCCAAATAACATTAAGGCACACATTTATTTCATAGGTCATAATTAAACCAAATTAAATAACATATATTAAGCCCAACACCACTTGCAAAGTTTAAGAATGCTAGGGCTTATTGAATATTTTTAACTACAGCTACTAACTACTAAGGTTACTGGCTACTAACATTAATTGGCAGAAGTACAAAATATGTTCCAGGATTATCTAACATAAAGATAAAATTGGTGTTTGTCTAATTGACACCTAATTAGGAATTATCAATTGCTCTAATTTGCTAGCCTATTCCTTCAGCTAGATCCTCCATTCCAGTAACTGGAATTTGAATTTGAGAATACAAATAAAATGATAATGCAATGTGAAAATTAAAAGCTCAGGCTGAAATTTTATGACCATTTTTAATATCCTTTCCTCAGACATCAGCATCAGAATTTGAAAAGCCTCTTTGGTTTAAAGATATGTATCAACCTATAGATGAAGTAAAGAAAAAAAACATGATTGACAAATTACATGATGAGTCTTCAGAAGAGGCCTCAGAAGAGGAAAACATATACACTTGGGCTAGCGCAAGGTATTGTTTCTTCTCTTTTCTCTTTATTTTTCATTTTTTTTCCTTCCCTTCCCCTCCCTTTCTTTTTTTCCTTGACACATATTTAAAAAAAAACACCTGAAAAAATATGATGTTCATTCATGTCCAGCTCTTGTTGATTCTTCTGATCTTGTCTACTCTGGCTAATGTCAGATTTGATGCTGTCTAGCCACCATGTTCTTTGATGGCCTGGCATCCTTTTACTTACACTTCCAATATATCTTTGCTGTCTCCAGTAAATTTCCCTGCATGGCATGGCCGAAGTAAAATTACAGAGGGAATAGTCCATTTTGTGCGTTGGAGGACATTTTAATTTTTTTCATTACAAAATTCTTTAGGCATATTTGGATTTATCCAAATGTATACTACCACAATACACTTTATTATTTATTTATTTATTTATTTAATGAGATTTCTATGCCGCCTATCTCGAAGGACTCAGGGTGGCTTACAATAATAAAAGAGAAACAATACAAAAGTTAAAAAGCAATTAAATAAGAAATCTCACTAAGCCAATAAAATGTATAAAATTATTGTTAAAATCACCTCCCCTCCATCAGTCCGGGTCGGCAAGTCGGAAAAGCCATGTTTTTAGGCAGAAGGATCGGAGGTCAGGGGCCACCCGAAGCTCCAAGGGTAGTTGATTCCACAGGGTGGGTGCTCCCACAGAGAAGGCCCTAGCCTTAAGGGTCGCCAGCCGACATTGTCTGGCTGATGGTACCCCAAGGAGGCCCTGCCTATAGGAGCACACGGGACGTTGGGAAGCCGTTACTGGCAGCAGGGTTCCCTGCAAATATCCCGGTCCTAAGCCATGAAGGGCTTTATAGGTCAGCACCAGCACCTTGAATCTCACATGGAGGGCAACCCGTAACCACTGCAGCTCGTGCAAAAGGGGGGTGATATGGGAGTATCAGGACCCTCCCACCACAACCCGCACCGCTGTATTCTGGACAAGTTGAAGCTTCCACTTTACATGGAACTGTCCTTGAAGATCACTTCAAGTGCCCTTGAAGGTAACTCAGATGTTACAACTGGTCCAAAAAGCAGTGGCGCATGAATTATTGGTTGTTCCTCTTTTCCCGATAAACCTCTGTTCTGTGAACTGTGTTGTCTTCCAGCTTCCTTCTGCATATAATTCAAGGTGCTGGTTGTCACTTTTAAATCCTTACATGGCAGGGACCAGGATCTTTGCAGGGTCCCTTCTTTCTGCCCATCCTAATACTCAAATAGGACAGGTGTGTTCCAGGTCCCTTCCCTGAAGTCTTGCCCTCTAGTGGGAGCTTGGAAGTGTGCCTTTTCCTGTGGCTATCCCAACCTTATGGAATAATCTCTCTGAAATGATTCAGCAAGCCATCACTCTTTTAGCCTTTTGGAAGACTGTCAGTACCTATGCTTTTACCCAGGTTCAGGGATGGAAAAAGAATATCTGAAACTGATGGTAGTACATCTCAAGGGAATGACTAAGAAGACTGGTTTTTGTTTTCATTTTATGGTCTTATTTTACTGTCTTATTTTACTATGAGCCATCCAGAATTATGGGCAGCCAGGCAAATATTCTAAATAAATAATTTGAATGGAGATGAAAGTGTGGCATTTTACAGAAATGCTTGCATTCTTCTTCCATTGAAAAAAGCCACAACAATGCTGCAGAAATTAATAATATGTGAAACTGTAGAGGTTGGCCTTGCAGACTGCAAACTTTGGATGTTCTATTCATATACTACTACTGTAGTTTGCTGGGGATACTAATTTGCTTTTTTGGCTATGGCTGTTTTCTCTGAACATGGGCAGAGGAAATGTATGTAATATTGTTTAGAAAATAAGTTTGTTTAAAACCTTCAAGTACAAGAGTTGTACATGAAGAACAAATCATTAAAATTGCAAAAGACCACCCCACCTTAGTACAGAAAACTCTGTAATTTCTCTTTTTCTTTATTTATCAGACCTCCACAAATCCCTGAGTTTCTTCCTGTGGAAAATATGTAAGTATTTACATGTACTACAAAAGGGTTTTCTTGTTTAAACTTTCAAGCATGACAGCAAGCCTTCTGCATTTTTGTTGAGATGAAGTTATTAGAAGTTCTTAGAGTGTTGTTTCCAACCTAATTTAATAACTGAGCAGAGTTAAAGATATTGTAAGAATAAATTATGGTAATGTTGGGAGAATTATCCTTCTGGGTATTTTCAAGTGGGGAAAAAGACACTGGAAACATGGAGGCTGTTTGCAAAAATGGTTTAATGGTAGACATGGCTTGGAGCTCCAAAGTGAAAAGGATGATCACATGCTTCAAGATGTTGGGTGAAGGAAAAGAAGGAAGAATATGCTGAGGGTCCCTGGGTTTTATACCCTCTGTTGGGATTTGAATTTGAACTTGTATTCTGATTGGTTGTCAGACTCCCATGGGGCCATGCAGGGACAGCTCTGTGACTGTCCTGAGTCCGAGGCTTGGGTGAGCCTTGCTGGATGATGATGTAATGAAAGGGCTTTGGGCAATTCCTATTATAGCTGTAAGCAGTAGATCTTTGTTATGTAAAATAGGCTGGCCCAGGCCAGAGTAATGGTTCATTAGCAAAGGTTGGGAGGAGCTGAGTTTCTGCTTCTTTGAGTTTCTACTTTTTTTTAAGGGAAATATTCTGCATTTTTAATATTTCCCAGGATATTTCATTTTTCTAGGAGGCGGCGTATGCTAACTTTCTACAGTAGTTCATTGAATTTCATAATTTTGAATATATTAGGTATTTTATACTATGTATATAAAGGCTTACCCCAGGCAATAAAGTATTTTATTTTCAAACGTAGCTACATTTTCCTCATATTTTAGCAAGTATAAAATTAAATTAACATTTTAGAAACAGCCACAATTGATAGAGATCCAGTTTGGTGCCGTGATTTAGGCAGCAGAAGAGAAACCAAGAGATTGTGATTTCTCATCTCACTTTGGACATGCCTGCTGGGTGATCTTTTATCAGTCACTCTGGGAAGGAGGGAATGGCAAACCACTAAGAAAACAGCAGGGACGAGTCCAGGCCATTCTCAGAAGTAAGCATCAATATGAAAACACGCAGGCAAACAGAGATTGTTAAATCAGTCCTGCGCATGCCCGAGCGCGATGGCCGCTTTGCTATAGCGCTCTGAGGAGGGGATGTCAGCTTTGTGTCCGGGGGGGTGGTATCCAACTTGCGGTGGCCCCCCCAACCTAGTTCCAGCGCCGGAAGCTTCAGAGGTTGAGTTGCTGTTTTTTTCAGCCCAAGTGTGTCGACTAGCCACGGGAACTCGGTGGCGAACCTGGCAATGGCCTTCTCCCTCGTCTCTTCCGGGCCATGGATTTGGGCGTTTGCTACGATGAGGCGGCGCTGGGAGCGGCAGTTGAAGTGGCGGTAACCACGTTACAGCCGCGGACGCTGCAGACGCTGAGGGGGACAAATCTTGGTGAGAGCAGCCGGGAGGCCAGCGCTTATGGCGGCGGTGGTGGGGGCAAGCGGCGGATCGGCTGGCGGCCTTGTCCAACTCGGAGGAGGCTGGTCGGTGGCTGCTGCTGACTTGGTCATCTAACGCCCTACTTGCGGCTGCTGGAATGCCTGGGGGCCGTTTTCTCCCTCCCCCACCATCTTTTGAAATTTTATGACTTTGCCCAATCATGGTTCTTTTATCTACGCTGGCTGTGGGGGTGGGGGTTGCGCCCATCGAACTGCGCCCAATGGCTTCGGCTCTCTATTCTTCGAGCCTTGCCCCCCTCCATACTCGGCTACTGGTGCGAGGGACCGGGATGCACCCAACCATTGCAGTGGGAGTGCAGGTTGGTGGGTGCACCCCCCCCTTTCTTTTTTGTCCCTGCCCCTTATGTTAGCTGTCTGACTGGTCTGTGAGGGTCCCCGCGGTGAGAGCATGGTGTTGGCCCTATTCATGGCTCTTGCCATCAGCCTCAGGGTTGCAGTTAGAGGGCAAACTGGACTCGAATCTGGACCCTTCCCCACGGACGGATGTCAGGACGTAGCCGTGTGTTTTTTAACATCTTTTAAGATCTTTATATACCTGGACATTATATTTTATACCATTCTGCCGTTTATCCCCCTTTTTTATTTCCCTTTTTTGTATTGTGGTGTAACCTTTTTATGTGTTTTTTATACGGTCTTTTGGTTTAATTATTTTTTAGATAAATTTGGGTGAGTGGTGTGAGTGAGTGTAGTGAGTGAGAGAGTTTTCGGGGTGAAGACTCCCACTGGCTGGAGACGGTGATTGATGGTAGTGTGGGATGGACCGCGACTGCGGAGGAGCTTAAGGGACGGTCGATTTCAGTGGTAACTGGGACAGGCAGATATGGCGGGAGCCATGGGGTTAGCCATCATTGGGGAATGCGTGTTCACCAATTGGTGGCTGTACCGCGTTCTGACCCCTTGTGCTCATCTTGGGGACCCACTGGCCAGGGAAGACCAGGCTCTGGGCTCAGGCTGTTGCTTTTGAATGCCAGGTCGGTGGTAAGGAGAGCTCCTCTAATCCAGGATTTAATCCTGGAGGAGAGGGCCGACCTGGCGTGCATCACTGAGACCTTGTTGGGGCCGGAGGGGGGCTTTCCCCTCATTGAGATGTGCCCCTCCGGGTTTCAAGTGGTGCACCAGCTGCGACCCCTGGGCAGGGGCGGTGGAATGACAGTAATTGCTTGTCAGGAATTATGTCCACGGGAAGGCCCTGTTCTGAAGATAGACGGGTGTGAGTCCCTTCTGCTGAAGCTGGACCTAGGGGTTCAGGTGGGCCTGTTGCTAACGTACCTGCCTCCCAGCTGCATTGCAACAGCCCTGCCTGGGCTGCTCAGGTAGTAGCCGGGTTGGCGGTTGAGTTCCCCAGGCTGATGGTGCTTGGGGACTTCAATTTGCCATCCCTTGGCGAACCCTCGGATGTGGCCCAGGAGTTCATGGTCTCCATGACAACCATGGACCTGACCCAAGTAGTTCAGGGTCCGACTCATCGGGGGGACACACGCCGATCTGGTTTTATCTTGGAACAATGGTGCGTGATCTGAAACTGGGGAAATAGTCATCCAGCCCTTGTCATGGTCAGATCATTCCCTTGTAAGATTGGACTTCCTGACGACCACTCCACGCAGAGAGGAGGGACCGACTAGGTGGTTCCACCCCAGGCGCCTAATGGACCCAATTGGGTTTCAGAGGGAGCTTGGGGAGTTTCCGGCTTCCCTCACCCACAGCTCGACTGAGGCCCTGGTGGAAGCCTGGAATAGTGCGCCACGGGGCCATAGATCGGGTTGCTATCGGACTCTCTCCGCTCGTGGACCTCGGAGATCTCCTTGGTTTACCGAGGAACTCCAGGGGATGAAACGGCGGAAGAGACGCCTAGAGCGCCGCTGGAAGAAAAGTCGGGCTGAATCTGACCGGACACTGTTAGGACGTCATATTGGCCTATCTAGTGGCGATAAGAGTGGCACAACGATTATATTGGGCCAGTCTTATCACATCTGCAGACTGTCGCCCGGCTGCCCTGTTTGGGGTGACACGCTCCCTCTTAAGATCTGAGGAGGCGGAGGAACCCCTGCAGGGCAGGGCCGAAATTTGTTCAGTTTTGGCAGATAAAGTCGCTCAGATCGGTGGACTTGGACTCTGGCTGGGCAGAGTCCACTGAGATGGTAGGGGCAGGTCTTAGTCCGGTTATCTGGGATGAGTTTGTTCCTGTTGGCCCTGAGGATGTGGACAAGGCCCTGGGAGCAGTGAATGCCACCACCTGTTTATTGGACCCTTGTCCCTCCTGGCTTGTTTCGGCAGGCCAGGAGATGACATGTGGCTGGCTCCAGGAGATTATAAACGCTTCTTTGGGTGAGGGGTGTGTTCCGCATGCCTTGAAAGAGGCTGTGGTTAGGCCCCTCCTCAAGAAGCCTTCCCTGGACCCGGCTGTGTTAAATAACTTTGTCCTGTCTCCAACCTTCCCTTTTGGGAAGGTTGTTGAAAGGTGGTGGTGCTCCAGCTCCTTGGGCCTTGAATGAAGCGGATTATCTGGATCCCTTGCAGTCTGGGTTCAGGCCGGGTACAGCACGGAGGCGGCTTTGATCGCACTAGTGGATGATCTCTGGCGGCCCGGGATGGGGGTCTTCCTCCATTCTGGTGCTTCTTGACCTCTCAGCTTTCGATACCATCGATCATGGTATCCTTCTGAGGTGGCTCAGGGGCTGGGAGTGGGAGGCACTGTTTTACAGTGGTTCTCCTCCTACCTGTCTGACCGGACTCAGTCGGTGTTGGTGGGGGCAGAGATCGAGCCCTAGGGCCCTGCCATGCGGGTTCCTCAGGGTTCCATCCTCTCCCCCCTCCTCTTTAATATCTACATGAAACCGCTGGGTGAGATCATCCGTCGACACGGGTCGGGTATCACCAGTACGCTGATGATACCCAGTTGTACATCTCTGTCCCGGTCAATCAAGTGAGGCCGTTGAGGTGATGTCCCAGTGCCTGGAGGATGTGAGGATCTGGATGGGGACTAATCGGCTCAGACTCAACCCTGACAAGACCGAGTGGCTATGGGTCTTGCCCCTCGGGTTCAGTTGATTATCCAACTTTGGTACTGGGGAGAGAAATTGCTCCCTCAGAACGAGTCAACTTGGGAGTCCTTCTGGATCCACAGCTACAATTTGACCACCATCTTACGGCTGTGACCAGAGGGACCTTTGCACAGGTTCGCCTGTTACGCCAGTTGTGACCCTTCCTGGACCGGGGGGCTCTACACATGGTTGCTCATGCCCTTATCACCTCTCGATTGGACTACTGCAATGCGCTCTACATGGGGCTGCCCTTGAAGAGCACTCGGAGACTTCAGCTGGTGCAAAATGCGGCCGCGCGAGTGATCATGGGTGCACCTAGACGTGCCCATATAACATCTATCCTCCGCGAGCTGCACTGGTTACCAGTGGTCTTCCGGGTGCAATTCAAGGTGCTAGTGACAACTTTTAAAGCCCTTCATGGCTTAGGAGCAGGATACCTGCGAGACCGCCTTCTGTGACCTTATGCCTCCCAGCGCCCAGTTAGATCTCACAGGGAGGGCTTGCTGCGGATACCATCAGCCAGGCAATGTCGGCTGGCGGGTCCACAGGCTAGGGCCTTCTCTGTAGCGGTGCCGTCCCTTTGGAATATGCTCCCCACGGAGATTAGGACTAACCCAAATCTACTTGCCTTCTGCAAAGCCGTTAAGACCTGGCTTTGTCGTGGAGCATGGCATTGAGACCTTGTCCTTCCCCCGTGTATGTTTTGGATTGGTATGAATGAGTTTTTGTTTTTATATTGTATAGAAATTGTTTTTATACTTTTGTACGCTGCCTCGAGTTCCCCATTGGGGGAAGTGAGGCGGGATATAAATTTAATAAATAAATCAATAAATCCACCCCAAATCTTTATTTAAATCCCCCAAAACCTGTTAACCTAGAGCAGCAAGGGTGCAGAACCAATTAAACAAACAGCTGGGTGAACAGATGTGCCTTTAACTAGTAAAAGCTTTCAGGCTCAGCATCAGTCCTAAAGGAACTGAAATAGAAGGCCTTTATGTTTGGATCAGCAACAAAACCAAAACCAAAGACCCTATTCTGTTCAGTGACAAATGACTTTTTCATATTGGCTAAAATGAGTTTGTTATTTTATTGCATCTTCTCCTGTAGGATTGTTAACAGTCTCTTGCGATATAAAAGAGACACAAACATTTTTCAGCTAATCCGCTTCTGTAACCAATGCTACGGAAATATTTGTTTATGTTTTTATTTCTTGGATATATCCGTTTTACCTTTTTTTCCCTTGTGAACTCAAGATGGCAGATAGGAGAGTCCCTCCTCATTTTATCCCAGCAGCAACAGTCCTGTGAAGTAGGTTTGTCCCAGGAAGTGACTGGCACCAAATCACTCAGAGGACTCCATGACATTTGTGGAGATTTGAATTTGCTCCCCACAGCTGGTCCAACAGTTTAACCCAGTTATCCTTATTATTCCCACTCTCAACTATGATTTAAGCAGAATGAGGTAAAGCAGAATAAGAATACATAAAATAAACAAATGTATATAAGAATCAAAGGCTTGGGGGTGGGGGAGGGAGAAGAGTCTGCTTAGGCATGTTGGAAAAACTGGACTTGAGATGCAGTGAATGTGAGGTTCCTGGGTGCACACATGCATTCTCTAACATGCAGGCGACCCCTGGGTTTTGCAGCAAACGAACTTTGGATGCTCATGAGCAATTACACGATTGTTTCTCCCTTCAAAGAAAATGTGAAATGCTGGGTTGACATAAGGAAACAAAAGAGCACAACTTTGATTTGTATAAACCCATTCAAAAATGGATTAAACTCTGTTCCCGTTTTGTCTTCTAGGGACCTAATGCCACCACCAGCACCACCAGCAGCTGAAGCTCCAACTCCGGCTCCAGCTCCAGCTCCAGCTCCGGCTGAAGTTCCAACACCTGCTCCTGCTCCTGCTCCAGCTCCAGCTCCAGCTCCAGAGCCTGCTCCCGCTCCTCCTCCAGAGCCTGCTCCCGCTCCAGAGCCTGTTAAAAAGGCCAGTTCAAAGAAACTGTGAGTACCGGTGGCATTATATGTGTGTGGTATTATTTATTTACTTGAAGATACATCTACCTATAGATTCTAATTCACTGAATGTATGAAAGAGCCGTGGTGGCACAGCAGTTACAATGCAGTATTTCAGGCTAACTCACTGCTCACTGCCAGGAGTTCGAGCCTGACTGGCTCAAGATTGACTTCGTCTTCCGTCCTACTGATGTCAATAAAATGAGGGCTCAGATTGTTGGGAGCAATATACTGACTCTATAAACTGCTTAGCGAAAACTGTAAAACACTATGAAGCTGTATATAAGTCTTAGAACTATTGAATTTATAAATCATATTTATATTAAATGGTTGTGCTTTGTAATTGCTATACTAAGAGAGGGCTCTCGAAATTCCTAGCCCTAATCTATTGGCAAGCAAAATGGATAAAATGATATTTTGTTTAATTCGTCGAGAAGAATAAAATTCTCCAATAGATTTATCTACAGAGAAGCCTTTAAGACATGTGGATCGGTGGTGGGATTCAATTTTTTTTACCACCGGTTCCATGCTTGGTGGGCGTGGCAGGGGAAGGATACTGTAAAATCTCCAGTTAGAGACGGTATTTGCCGGTTCTCTAAACAACTCAAAATTTCTGCTACTGGTTCTCTAGAACTGGTCCGAACCTGCTGAATACCACCTCTGATGTGGATGTCAACTCCCAGAATTCCCTAGCAATGCTTAATATTAACGTCTTAAAGTTCCTGAGGTTGAGAAAAACCAGTCTAAACCTTCCTTCCATTTTAAGAAGTTTGAAAACAAACAAGCCATCACCCTTTCCATCCAGGGAGGGAGACAATCTTAACCATAAAAGATTTCTTTTCTGTTCTGTTAAAAGATCTTTCTGTTCTTTGTCAGGAATGAAACAGAGACTCCCATTAGTGAAACTTCTCCAGGCACTGAGTGAGTAGTACAGTCTGTCAAGGGCTATTCTTTAACTTAAAACTTTCTTTTTCCCTAAGATATTTTCTTTTTAACTTCTATTCTGCTAAAACGTGTGTCTCTTCTTTGTCAGGTCTGACAAAGAGGCTAGTGAAACCTCTCCAAACCCTGAGTGAGTACTACAGTCTGTCAAGGATTGTTCTTTAATTTAGAACTTTTTCTCCAAGATACTTCTACATGAGGCATTTCTTTAAAACAACATCTAATTTATACTGTAACTGTTACAGTTTCATTGCTATTAAAATTAACAATTCTACATGCCCAAAAGCTTTGCATATACAAACTAAATATAAAATGCACTGCCTACAGAATTTTAATATCCTAATTTCTCCTGTGATGTAAGCATAAAATCATTGCAAAAAATAAAGGGTCCATTTTTAGTAGCTGAAATATTTCAGATTCCAAGAGCATTTTAAGTTAAAAATTCAGATCAGGAGAAGCAGAACTAGGACACAGGAGATGCCTCCTAATTCTAGCACTCACTAACTTGGTTAAAAATATAAGGCAAAAATTGGCATGCTTCCCAGGCCAGAGTTCCTAGCGGTGTGCAGGAAATCACCCAAAATAATTTGCTGCCCAAATTCAGGAAGCAGAGAACGCCTTCCGGTCAATGAGGCTTAATTAATTTTGATGGAAGATTTTATGAAATCCTCTCACCCTCTTTAGCTGTAAGTGAATTGAGCTAATGATGCTAGAAAAGTGATTTGCTTGCTGACATAATGGAGGATTGGAGAAATGCCTTGCACAATGCTTGTGATGCTGGGCACAAAAAAGGATTGACCTCTTCTGCCACAAATTCATTTACCTGTAAAGTATGTTCCAACTTGTCTTGGGATTTGGATAAGAAGGCTTAAATATGAAGTTGGCTTTCCTCCAAACCCAACAGAAGGGACCACATTTAAAGACATCTTTTTACAAGTCTAAAGGCAGTAGTATTTGAAAAGAAAGGACTAAAATGATAGATCCAGTGCAAGGAGGAACCATACAAAAAGCAAGCTTACATAAAAGTGTCTACTGGTACAAGTGCTGCTGTAATACACACACTACACCACTGCTCTATGAACTGCACTGATTGCTGGTTTGCTTGGGGATGCCATTCAGAGTATTAATTATCCTTAAAGACCTACATGGCATAGATCCAGGTTACTTGAGGAACAGTCTCACTTCAATGAGGCTGGCCCACCCCACCCATGCCAGCAGAAGAGGCAAGCTGCAGGCCCCATCAGCCAAGGAATTTTGGCTCCTCCCCCTTGGAACATCTTAGCTCCTGAGGTGAGATCAGCTGTCACTTTCTGACCTTCCATAAGGACCTGGAGACCTGGCTCTGGCCGGTGGCTAGGGGGCCCCAACAGGAGAGCATTTCACTGGAGGAGGTTGATGGATTAAGAGACAATCCCAAATCTCTCCCACTGTACATCGACCTCCCTCCCTCCCTCCCCATCTTTTATCTTTTAGTTATTATTTATTTATTAACTTTGTCTTTGATTATAACCATTTTTATCATCTCAGAAATATTTATCTTTCAATGCTGTCATCCTCCCAGGATCACTTTGAAACAAGATGGGGGGCAATTAAATTGAATAAATAAACAAATCAATGATTAGCCCAAGCTGGTCAGGGAATAAGAAAATATTCAACTGCTGCCAGAGCAATATTAATTTCTGCTTTTAATTTCTTTATCAGCACTTCAGAAACAGACGAAGGCACTTCAAAGAAAACGTAAGTAGCTGCAGTGTGCAAATCAGATTTATATCTCTTTTAAGGATTTCTAAAGTGATTCAGAATGCATCTTCTGATCCACATTTATAGGATACTTCATGTCTAAAACATCTCATAACTTGATTATTTCATTCTGCAATAGTAAGGGCATTGGTACTTACCTGATACGCCCGTTCTCTGTGAGCTGCGTAGAGCATCCAGGATTGGGAGGTGCTTCAGTCTCTTCCAGTTAGGCTAGGCTTAAACTTTGAGGACGCTCCTCCTCCTCCACGTGACTCCACCATAGCGTTCCCAGTTTTGCAAAGACAAGGCCATGGAGATGCCCCAAGCAACCAGAATATCATAGTAAACCTCTGGCCGGAGTAGATCCCCACCAGACAGAGAAAACAGAAAAATTGTTCAAGAAAAAACAGGGCGGGGCTGGATGCTCTATGCAGATCACAGAGAACGGGCATATCAGGTAAGTACCAACGCCCTTTCTCCCATGAGCTGCTCCGAGCGTCCAGGATTGGGACATACCAAAGCTGGTCACTGGCCTAAGGGAGGGACTCTGTCTGGTCCGAAGTCCGATTCCTGGTCCGAGAGGACCCTTTGTAACACCCTCCTCCCAAAGGAAGCCTCAGCAGAGGCAAACACATCTATCTTATAATTCCTAATAAAGGGAGAGGGAGAGGCCCAAGTGGCAGCCCTACAGATTTCATCTATCGAGGCCTGGGTGGCCCAGGCAGCTGACGTAGCTGCACTCCTAGTGGAATGAGCAGTTATGCCTTGGGGCACCGGCAAGGCATAAGAGTCGTAAGATTTGGCAATCGGAGCCTTCAACCAGCGGCCAATGGTCGATGAGGACACCTTACTCCCCAGAGTAACTGGTTGGAATGACACGAACAGTGCCTCAGATTTCCTGAAGGAAGCCGTGCGTTTGATGTAGATACGAAGCGCCCACCAGACATCCAGTCTGTGCCATCTATGCTCAAGTCTGTGGGCAGGAGACGGGCAAAAGTTTGGTAGAACCAGCTCCTGAGTCCTGTGGAAAGCCGTGTTAATCTTTGGTGTAAAGGTAGGATCAGGCCTGAGGACCACTCTATCGGCATGGAAAACGCAAAGGTCTTTCCGCACTGATAACGCTGCCAACTCTGAGATGCGTCTCGCGGAGGTGATGGCAACTAAGAAGATAACTTTGTACATCAGAAATCGTGTAGGAATGGTCCGAAGTGATTCAAAGGGACCCGTAGTCAGGGCCCTTAGGACTTTATTAAAATCCCAGGTAGGGTAACGGTGTACCACCGGCGGTCTCAAGTTTCTGGCTCCTCGAAGGAAACTTTGAATACGGGGGTGGCGAGAGATGGAGTCCAGCCCCCCCCCAGGAAATGACAGATGCTAGTGCCGCTACCTGTCGCCGTAGTGTATTCAGGGAAAGGCCGCTATTAAGGCCCTCCTGTAGGAAGTCTAAAATTTGGGCAACTGACGAATCAATGGGGGAAGCTTGATGACCCATACACCATCGGCCGAATGCCGACCAAGTGGCTTCGTAGATGCAGTTGGTGGACGGATGGCTAGCCGCTAGGATGGTCTTGATGACTGGGCTAGAGATGTTCTCGCTCCTCATATGTTGCCGCTCAACCTCCAAACGGCTAGATTGAGCCACTGGGGGTCGTGATGAATCACTGGACCCTGGGACAGAGATATCATCGACGGCGGAATCCTCCAAGGCTGCTCCGTGGACAGGTCCATCAGGTCCGTGAACCACAGACGGCGAGGCCAGTATGGAGCCACCAACAGGAGTTCTGCTCGCTCCACCAACATCCCACGGATCAGTTTGGATATCACTGGAAGCGGCGGGAAGGCATACAACAGCCCAGTTGGCCATGGAAAGCGTAGGGCATCTACACCCTCCGCCCCCTGGGCTGGGTACCACGAGATGAACCTCGGCAGATGGGCATTGAGAGGAGAAGCGAACAGATCGATGGTTGGGCACCCGAACCTCTGCACTGCTTCTTGAAACAGGGATGGTGTAGGTGCCACTCTATTTGGTCGACAGCTGCCCTGCTCAATCAATCTGCCTGAATGTTGAAGGCCCCTGAAATATGTTCCGCCCTGATGGAGAGAAGGTGCCTTTCGGCCCACATGAAAAACCTCTTGGATTCCCGCATGAGGTGCTTGGAGCAGGTACCTCCTTGCTTGTTTAGATGCGCCTTGGTGGATATGTTGTCTGTGAGCACTAGGATATGTCTGGTGTGAAACAGGGGCCGGAATCTGCGGAGCACGAGGTGAACTGCTCTCAGTTCCAGCCAGTTGATGCTGAAGGTCTGTTCCTGAGCCATCCAACGCCCTTGAGCCGTGTGATGTTGATAATGGCCACCCCAGCCGGAGAGGCTGGTGTCCGTGGTGACTGTCGCTTGGTCTGGATCTCTGAAAAGACAGCCTGAGTTGATAGAAGCCGACGTCCACCATTTGAGAGAAATCAAGGCCTTTTGTGAAACGGTGACTCTAATTTTAGAATGTGCTCTGCCCGATCATTGATTCGGCAATAGGAACCACTGTAATTGTCTGGAGTGAAAACTGGCCCAGGGAATTATGGAGATACAAGAGACTAGTTTCCCTAGTAATTGTGACAAGGAAGCTAGGGTTACCTTTCTACTGGATCTAATCACCTGAGAGAGACCTCTGATGCTTTCAAATCTCTCAGGTGACAGGAAAACCTTTGCCTGGTCTGTATCCAGAACTGCTCCTAAGTGGTTTAGTCTAGTAGTGGGTGATAAGTGACTCTTTTGCCAATTAATCGAGAACCCGTGCTGCTGTAGGGTCCTGATTGTCAGTTATGTGTCAGCCTGGGCCTGATGGAAAGAAGACAATAAAATTAAGATATCGTCCAGGTAGCAGTGGAGACGGACGGACGAAGTTCGGAGTGAAGCGGCCAGAGCTGCCAGGACCTTGGTAAAGGTCCTGGGGGCAGAAGCTAGTCCAAAAGGTAGTGCCACATACTTGTAGTGACGATTACTGTAGCAGAATCTGAGAAATTTAGAGTGGTTAGGCCGAATTGGAATATGGAGGTATGCCTCAGTTAGATCGATGGATGTCAGGACGTCTCCGCGTCTGATGCTTATGAGGATGGACTGGAGTGTAGTCATCTTGAATTTGCAGTAGATTAAATACCGGTTCAGGCGTTTCAGGTCCAGAATAGCTCTCCAGCCCCCCGAGCTTTTGGGAACCACAAATAAGTGGGAATAAAACCCCCGGCCTTGTTGTTCCGAGGGAACCTTGGGTAGGGGGGATCCCATGAAAAACTTGGGGGGTTGGGAGTGAAACTCCAGACTCAAGCCGTGTCGAATTGTGTTTCTGACCCAAGCATCAGACGTCGAGGCGTCCCACCTATCAGCGAACAACTTTAATCGTCCTCTGATAGGGGCTTTATCCCATGTGTTATCCAGAGCGAGGAAAACATCTACTTCCTTTGCCCCTGGAATATCTCTTATTCTGGCCCCCCCTCCTGAGCCTATCAGCCTGGTCAAACTTGTCCTGTTGTGGACCCTGCCATGGCCCTGGGGTCTTCTGAAAGCGGTAGTAGGAGGGGCTCTGGTAGGAGGACCAAAAGGAACTCCCCTGAAAAGGCTGCGAAGTTTTGTTCTCCTGTTTACGGGAAAGGGAGGGAAGGATTTTCTTTTTTGCCCGGGTCTCTATGAGCAGCGGGTCAAGCACACTGCCAAACAGTTTTTCCCCCGAGACGGGTGCTGCAGCTAGCTTACATTTGTGCTTGGGATCGGCTTGCCAGTGTTGCAGCCACAATAGTCTTCTAGCTGACACCTGGGCAGCGATGGCTGTGGAGGAAAATTTGACCGCATCAAAGGTTGCGTCAGCTGAGAATTCAGCTGCTGCTATAAGTTTGGCAATGTCAAGGTGGGCCCTTGTGTTAGAGATCGGAATAACATCTCTGAGATGTCTTAATCAATGTATAGAGGATCTAGTAAAAAAAGGACGCTGCTGTGGCAGCCTTTATGGCCCAAGCGTCTGACACATGGGCTCTACGAAGGGCCAGTTCTACCTTTTTTTCCTCAGGTCGCAGGGCCTCCTCTGCCCCAGTGAGGATAGATGAGGAGGAGGCTAATGCTACTATGGGTTCGTTGACCTCGGGGGTGTTGAGTGAATTTGAAAAGTCAGAAGCCAAATTGTAGAATTTTTTGTCATGGGAAGTTGGGGCTGGATACGAAGCAGCCGAGGCCCACTGTCTATGGACTAAATCTTTAAACATTTGTGGAACCGGGATAACGTCCACTTCATTCACGGGCTGGGAGAAAACTAGGTCTCCTGAATCCAGGGGTGAGGGGTGAACTTGGGGTGTAGTGTTATCAAGACGGGCAGTGTTTTTGGCCTTGAATAACAGGGACCGAAACATCTGGGGGTGGAACAACCCAGTAAAATTTAGTTGGTCAGGTATGAGGCCTTCATCATCGGACATGCCCCTCTCTAGGGGGTCCACCTCCGACAGGCCTTGTTCGATGATCTGCAAGGATTCAGCCTCTGATCGTTGGGATTGTTCTTCCTGGTCCTCCAGGTCAAGGAACCTTTGCGTGTGACCCTCCTGTGGAAGAGAGAACTCCCCATGGGGAGGTACCTGAGTGTGGTGATGCTCGATGATGCTGGGAGAGTGGCTCGAACCGGATCCTCAGTCCGAAGTCTCCTGTCGCCTGGATTGGCGCAATTGCTGCAGGCTGGCCGCCACGCTCTTCTGGATAGCCAGTTCCATCCATGATCGGAATCTCTTGGGGATTTCCTCTGTTGGATCTTCCAACTGGCAAAGACCCGCAGCAGTTGGGGTGAATGTCGACTCTGGTACCCTTCTGGGCGGCGGGGTGGGTCTGGGCATGATTGATAAGTCTAATGGAGAGGCCATGGGATCTGATCTGAGAGTGGGTGGTAGCTGAGGTGACTCATGCTCAACTTCTCTGGTTCGCTTCCTCACCTCCTTCTCAATGGCCTGATGCCTTCTATGGGCATCCTTCTCCGCAGCCCGGGAGGGCTTTGTGGGCTTTGTGTTTTTATTATGGGCCTTGCCAGGGGAATGGGCCCTTGAGCCGTGTCCTCCTGCCATCGTTAATATTGTATTATTATTGTAATATTATTATATTAGTATTAGTATTATTATCGTATGAGATGAATGAACAGATGACTAAAGATGATTAGAGAAGAATCCTGGAGGAATTTCAGGGATTCGTGTACCACCCCTGGTTCCCAGGACGGGAAACCAGGGGGAGAATATAATATATAGATATAGATATACTTATATAGATATATATATATATGCCTCTTATAGCCAGTAGTCTATATAGTAATAATAAGGTATTCTGTATAATAACATAATTGTATAATTGTAATATGAGTTGAATAATTAGGTGATTTAAGATGATTAAAGATGATTAAAGATGAATCCTGGATGCAATTCCAGTAGTTATGTATCTCCTCTGGTCCCCAGGACGGGAAACCAAGTGGAAGAAATAATATATAGAAATAGAAGTCATATATATATGTTGTGGCTCCGCCTCGTGAGCCTGTGCTGACAGAGGAAGAGGACCTGGATGATGATGAAGAAGGAGAGGAGGAACGAGCAAGGCCTCCCTCACCAGGGCCTTCCTCCCCAGGATCTCCCTCCTTGGCAAGGTCTCCCTCCCCAGGACCTTCCTCCTCCTTGGCAAGGCCTCCCTCCCCAGGACCTTCCTCCTCCCTGGCAAGGCCTCCCTCCCCAGGACCTTCCTCTCTGGCAATGCCTCAGGTTTCCTCGGAAAGCCAGGAGGAACTGCCTGAGAGACGTGTGGCAGTAGGGCCACGACAAGAGAAAGACGAGGAAGGTTCCTGGCTTGATCCCAGGCAACGTCGGAGGGAGAAACGTCAGCAGCAGCGTAGGGGGGGAGGGCCAGAGATTGAGCTGGACCACACCCCACCAGGTATAAAAGTGGGTGTGCCTACGCTGCAGACTCTGTTCGTGACAAAGTGTCATCTGCATCGGAAGCTTCCGTCTGTCTGTGTGTTTGATTTTGAACTCTGAAAAGAAAGCAATTCTCTGGAATTACTACATTGCTTCTTGGAGTTGGCATTGAGAACTTGGGTGACTGCCAACGCTCTTGTCGGAGAGATAACGGGGATTTTGGCGAGAGGCCAGCGTGACTCCTCTGCGTGAGCTAACGCTCCTTGCCTTCAAGGGAAGGGAAGGTAACGAAACAGGCCAGTGTGTCTTTTCTGTGTTGGCTAACGTACCTTAGCTTCTGGGGAAGTGAAGGTGGGACAGAACATTTTTGTCACGAACCCCAAAGCTCTAACCATCTTTAAAGCAAGATGGATCAACAGCAGCAGCAGCAGCTGCAGCAGCAGTTACATCAGTTACAAGCTGAGAATCAGGGCTTGCAACAACAGGTGCTGCAATTAGCAGCTCAATTTGCTGCATTGAATGCTCCTGCAGCCTCTCCTCCCCTTCTTTGTCGGAAATGCCCGTAGCTGTGCCGATAAGTTTTCTGGGCAGCCAGAAATGTTTCCGGCTTTCATGGGACAGTGCCAGTTGTTTATGGCTATGAGGCCTGAGGATTTTCCTGATGACCGGACTCGGGTGGGGTTTGTGATAAGCCTCCTTTCTGGCTCTGCTGGCTCTGCCCAGTCGTCGCGACCATCTGCCCGCGCCTGTGCCGGCCAGGATGTCTCTCTCGCCTGATCGTCTCCCTACCCCTCCTGAACTGCGGGACTTAGATGTGTTCAGTGAGAAGGAGGCCGGACGCTTACCACCGCCTGCTCGCCCTCCCGATGCCCGTGGACCTTCTGCCCAATCGCCGCTGCCGTGGGATGCCTGTATTCCATGTCGAGCCTGAGTTGGCGCGCCTGCGGGGGTTTCTGGACAAGAACTTGGCCGGGGTTCATCCGCCCGCCGTCGTCCCCTCTCGCCAGCACCAGTTCTCTTAGTCAAGAAGCGGGGAGACTTGCGCTTGTGTTCGCGATTACGCCCGACTCAATGCCATCACGGTCGGAATCGCTACCCCTGCCTCTCATTCCGGGCTGATGGAGCGCCTGCGGGAGGCCACCATCTTCACGGCTCGACCTGCGAGGGCCTACAACTTGGTGCGGATACGGGAGGGGACGAGTGAAGACGGCGTTTGGCACCCGATACGGCCATTTCGGAATACACGGTGATGCCGTTCGGGTTGACCAACCTCCTGCGGTCTTCAGCATTTTATGAATGACGTGTTCGGGACATGTTGGACAAGTTCGTGGTGGTCTACCTGGACGACATCTTGATCTACTCGGTCCAGGAAAGCCTTCAGCAGGTCCGTCTGGTGCTGCAGCGCCGGCAGCACCAGCTTTATGCGGCTGGAGAAATGCCTCTTTTCCAGACTTCCATTGAGTTCCTGGGGCACATCATCGCTCGAGGCATTGCCATGGACCCTCGGAAGGTGGAGGCCTTGTGCAGTTGGGAACCCCTCGTCGGCGTGAAGTGCGTCAGCGCCTGCTGGGTTCGCCAACATTCCGTTCCAGTGGGGTCCTCCGCAGCAACAGGCGTTTGAGGCCCTCAAGAAAGCCTTGTCACCCGAACCGTCTTCGGCACCGACCCGCACCGTCCTTTTGTAGTGAGATGGGCGCGTCAAGCGTGGCCCAGGGGGCGGTGCTGTTGCAGGCCCGGTGGATGGCGGCACTCTTTTCCCCTGTGCGTATTATTGGCGGAAGCTTAATCCTTCCGGCGCCTTCACCATCTGGGAGAAAGAGCTGCTGGCTATCAAGGCTGCCTTTGAGGCTTGGCGGCATCATCTGGAGGGCCGGCACAGATAGAGTCGCCACGGACCATGGAATCTGGAGCATCTGGCGGCGGCCAGGAAGTTGAACCAGCGGCAGATCCGGTGGTCGTTGTTTTGCCGGTTCAACTTCGTGTGACCTACATTCCCAGCGGTCTGTCGGGAGGCGGATGCCCTATCCCATAAGCCAGTACCTGTGCCCAAAGACTCGCCTCCTCTGGGGCGGTGCTGCCAGCAGGCCTTGGCTGCAGTCCAGGAACCGGTAGACTTCGGGGCTCGAGTGCGAGCAGCGCCTGGATGCCTGGTGGCAGCAGAGGAGGAAGGAGTCGGCCCCGATTCCCCATGGACTTTGGAGGAGGGCTTGCTCAAGCATCGGGAGACGGCTATGCGTGCGTGCGGGGGCAGCCGGGCCCTTCTCTTGAAGCAGTGTCCGACAACCCGGCAGCTGGCCATTTTGGCTACTTCAAGACCCTCCACCTCGTGACTCGGACTTTTGGTGGCCTCGAGTCGGCGCGACGCGTCTGCAGCTTACGTGACATCCTGTGTGCCGTGCCCGGCGAGCCACTGACGGGTCGCCTCCTGGTCTCCTCCACCCTCTACCCACTCCAGACAGACCATGGGGCGATCTCTATGGACTTCTTGATGCACTTGCGTGTCCCTCTGCTTTACGACCGTGCTGGGTGGTGGTGGACATGCTGACCAAAATGGCCCACTTCATCCCGTGTCGTGCCCTGCCAAACCCGCCGCGACTGCCCGTCTGTTAGTCAAGCATATTTTCGCCTCCATGGCCTGCCGGACAGGGTGGTTTCCGACCGCGGCGTGCAATTCACGGCTCAATTTTGGAAGAGCCTGATGACGCGTTACAAGTGCAGGTGTGCTTGTCCTCATCGCACCATCGAGACTGATGGGGGGGAGAAGGTCATTGGCATCCTGGGGCAGTACTTGGCTGCTTTGTCAACCAGCGGCAGACCGACTGGGCCGACTACCTGCTCTGGCGAGTTCACGTTCAACAACTCCCAGCACACCTCCACCCAGGCGACTCCGTTCTCGCCAATGTGGGCTACCATCCGGTTCTTCCCTCTGACACCCTCAGATTCCCCGTTCCTGAGGCTCAGGACTTCCTTTCGGATGCGCCCGTTCAGCAGTTGTGGCAACACCTGATACAGGCCAGGAGGACTACAAGCGGTCGCCGACCGCTCTCGGCCAGGCGGCGCCCGCTGGCAGTGGGAGACCAGTGTGGTTGTCCAAAGCACCTCCCGGCTGACCAGCGGTAAAGAAACTGGACCACCGGTTCGTCGGCCCGTACCCCATTGAGGCGGTCATCAACCCTGTGGCCTATCGTCTAACCCTACCGCGCTCCATAAAGATACACCCGGTTTTCCACCGTTCCCTTCTGGTTCCTGAAGCCCCCTCGTGTTATCTCCGACGTCCCACCGATCCTGTTTCACCACCTGCACCTGCTGGGGCTGACGCGGAGGACAGCGGGGTGGTCAGCATTCGAGACTCACGGTGGTTGAAGGGGCGATTCCAGTATTTGGTTGAGCGGACGGGGGACGGGCCGGAGGACTTGACCTGGGTGGATGCTTCCGCGCTCCACGCCCTGACCCTCACGCGGCTGTTCCATGAACGCTTCCCCTCTCGGCCGCATCCTGCCCGGCCAGACTGGGGAAGGGCCCCGTGAGGGATAGTGTTGTGGCCCCGCCTCATGAGCCTGTGCTGACAGAGGAAGAGGACTTGGATGATGATGAAGAAGAAGAGGAGGAATGGGCAATGCCTCCCTCACCAGGGCCTTCCTCCTGACAGGCCCCTCCCCAGGACCTTCCTCCCTGGCAATGCCTCAGGTTTCCTCGGAAAGCCAAGAGGAACTGCCTGAGAGACGTGTATCAGTAAGGCCACGGCGAGAGAAGGAGGATGAAGGTGCCTGACTTGATCCCAGGCAACGTCGGAGGGAGAAACGTCAGCAGCAACGTAGGGGGCGTGAGGGCCAGAGATTGAGCTGGACCACACCCCACCAGGTATAAAAGTGGGTGTGCCTCGCTGCTGCAGACTCTGTTCGTGACAAAGTGTAATATGAATCGAGACTTCCGTCTGTGTGTGCTTGATTTTTGACTCTGAAAGTAAAGCAATTCTTCTGTGAGTACTACATTCCTTCTTGGCTTGGATTTGGCAGTGAGAGCCTGGGTGACTGCCAACACTCTTGTCGGGAGAGATAACAGGGATTTTGGAGACAGGCCAGCGTGACTCTTCTGTGTTAGCTAACGTTCCTTACCTTCAGGGGAAGGGAAGGTGAAACAGAACAGGCCAGCATGACTCTTCTGTGTTAGCTAACGTTCCTTAACTGCTGGGGAAGTGAAGGTGAGACAGAACACATAAGCATAAGCCGCCATCTTTCTTTTCTTTAAACAGTACTAGGGCTGCCAACCTAGATTTGGCAGGTTCAATGAAGCCTCTGTCTAAATTGGCATCAATGTATTTCCTCAAACTCAGTCATCTCAGCTGGTGTCATGGAATACATCTTTGGTTTTGGCAGTTTTGCCTCGGGTTCCAACTCGATGGCACAGTCAGTGGCTCGGTGAGGGGGTAGAATGTTGCACTCCTCTTCACTAAAAGCGTTAGCCAAGTCCCTGTATTCTTTAGGGACTCACGGCTCGCCTGGAGGAGAGTCTGAAGCGGTGGCTGCTGCTTCTGGTTGTGGATCCCTGTTGGGTGGCAGTATCTTTGTGGGAGGAAGCGGGGGTCAGCGGGCCGACACCAATTATGATTTTTCCATATCTGTCTTCCCACTTGATGATAGGGGCCCATTTATCAAGCCAAGCAAGTCCCAATATGATAGATTCTGACATTTTTGGGGCCACTACAAGTCGTATAAGTTTATGATGCCTGGCCATCTCTACTTTGATTAACTCTGTAATTTGTGTGGCTGGGACTCCTCCAAATAACATTCCATCTACCTGTTCAAACCTGATTGGGTGTTTTAGGGCTTTAGTCTTTATCCCTAATTGTTCAATGATGGGGAGCTCAATAAGGCATCTGGAACACCTGGTATCTATTACTGCTTCTACCTCCCCTGCCTCCCCCATCTCAGGCACCACCAACTTCACTTTAACTGTAAAGGGGGGGAATGGCAACACTCACCATGGGGTCCTCTTCTTCATCTGCTTTTTCAGGGAGGATTTCTTTGGCCAGAAGTTCCTTGCACTCTTCTGTGGGGAGGGGAACCTCTACAGTGTGTCTAGCAAACCAGCTAGTGTCTGGAGGCTTTCGTGGAGTTCTTCAGCCCCTGGCAGCTGTATTAGGCCTTGGCTGTGGAACAGGTGCAGGAGCCAGACATTCGGCTGCCCTATGACCAGCCTGGCCACATCAATAGCACTTTATAATACTTGTGAGTTGGGTAGGAGAAGCTTCAGCAGGTTTAGTCAGAGGCCGTCTGACCAAAGTTCTCCTAGGAGGGCCCTCAGAGGGGAGTTTTTGGTGTGGGTTGATTTCCCTGTCCAGCCTAATGGACATGGCATGCCAATCCTGTAATCTCTCTGGTATTCCTCTGATGCTGCATGTTTTTTTGACTTCTGGATCAATAGCGTTCTTAAAATAATGCAGAAGTATTCTGTCAGGCCAGTTCATGAGCTTGCTTGCGACCCTTCTAAAGTCCCATACAAAGTCTTTTAAGGGTTGCTTGCCTTGCTTCATTTCCATTATTTTGTCTTCACTCTCCCCTATTCTATCAGGGTTTTCAAACCTAGCCCTGAGCAGCTCAACAAATGCATTGGCATCTTGTAGTTCGGGGGCGTCCTCATAGTGTAATTGAGCTACCCATCAGAAGTGTCCCCCTCATTCATCCCATCTGTAATTGTGGAAACTAGGTCGCGGTCTGTTGCATAGTGGTTTCCAAATCGATCTATATGTGATCAGATCCGGGTAAGAAAGTAAGCAAAGTTTGCACGCCGCCCGTCAAAAGTTTCTTCAAAAGCTACTGGGTCTGGTCTGGTGGGATCGCCATAGCAACCGCAGGCTGAGCTGGAATGTGTTGAGCCGGCTGCATAAAAGGGTCCTGCAGGGGTGCCTCAAGGGGCGGCTGAGCTGGGATTTGATGTGCGGTTGGGGCATGCTGAAGGAAGGGGTCCTGTAGGGTTACTCCGAGGGGTGGATAGATTGGAACCTGCTGAATTGGAACCTGCTTGAGAGCCTTGGTGGCTCAGGCTGTTAATTGCCTGCACTTAAGTTCCAGCTGCCTACAACTGCTGTAGGCTCAAATCCCACCAGGCTCAAGGTTGACTCAGCCTTCCATCCTCTCGGGGTAGGTGAATTGAGGACCCAAGATTGTTGGGGGCAATTAGCTGACCTTGTAAAAATGCTGCTTAGTAATAAGCAGGCATATACAATGGAATGAAGGCTATTGCTGAGCACACTGGGTTGCATCCCAAAAATTGTAAGCCGCCCTGAGTCTCCGGAGAAGGGCGGCATATAAATGTAATTAAAAAAAAATAGGGGCTGTCTGCTGAATTCTTCTCCACGCTGGGAAAAGGGGGCTGGCCGCAGTCTGCTGCCTGCGCAGATCCCCTTCCTGAGGAGGGATCACTGCTGCTCCTTGGCCCCAGGGTACTCCCGAACCAGGTGGTGCAACTGGTGCTGGCATCCACTGGCATAGGACCCACCCCTGACCAGGATAGAATCCCCACCCTGGAGGAATACTCTCCACAGGGGGTAACCTTCTTGCTGGCTGTGGAGGGGGAGGAATTGAGGTTTGTGACATACCCAATGTCGGCTGCATCTGCTGTCCCTCCCTTGCTGCTTGGCCCTACCGTGCTGGGCTGATCCTTAGGCCACCTCTGACCGATGCCATGCTGGTTCCACCGTCAAGTCTTGGACTAGGGAAAGTGAACATGGGCTCTGTTAGGACCCAGCTAGTCTGGAGAAGTTGTGGCTGTGAGACATAACTTTCCACCTTAAGTTGCTGGAATTGCTCTGGGATCCCTGCCAACGACTAGCTTCGGGATGGAGGCAACAGGTTCCAGTCTTGGGAGTTGTCTGATTCCAACACCACCACCACCCCCGCTTCTCCACTCTGTCTCGTGGGCTGTCCTCAGAGGGCTGTAGTAGGAAAGGTGTTCAGGCAGCTTGTCCTCCAGTCCCATCTCTGGATTCAGTTCAGTCTGGCAGCTTCTCCATGAATCTGTCTCCTTGGGCCGGGTGCCTAGTCTTCATCTTTCCTCTACAGCTTCCATCGCTTGCAAATATTCTTCAGAAGGGGGCCAGGGAGTCTCAATTAGTTCTCTGGTGGCCAGTCCCATAGCCCCTTCAAAGAGCCTGTTCAAAGAGCCAAGTCTTAAGGTCATGACGAAAGGAGCGGAGATCGGGGGCCAAATAACTCCTCATAGGCCGCTGGTGGGGAGAAAGAGACCAAGGGACTATTTTAAAAAAATGTCAGGCAAACAAAGCAGAGGGTCAAAAATAGTGAGTGAAAGCCACGTATGTTGAGGAAAGGATCCCCATACCTTTGCAGAGGGGTGGCTGGCTGGTCCATTGGGATGGATGTCCTGGTATGCAGGTGACTGTCACTTCCCCTATAAGCTCAAAGCCCTCATAGCAGAAGAAGCGCAAGGACTCTCCTGCTTGGTAGTGATATTTGTAAAGAGTTTGGTACCCATTCTCTGGAACACCGGGGTTCAGGCAAGGCTCATATTTCACTGGAAAAAGGAAATGGGACAACAAAGAGTTTCAGGAAGCCCATTTGGCCCTGAGGCCGCAGGTTGTCTATCACTGATAGAGGAGACAGTAGAAGTCATTTTATGGCCCCTGGGCCACATCCAGCCCTTTGGCTGTACCTGTCTGGCCCATGTGAGGTCAATCAGAAATTAGAAATCAAATGTAAATAAGACGTAATCTATATTCTTACCAGTAGCAGATAATCAAAACTATACTGCTTTTTATAAAGTTATACAATTAATATTGAGCAGAATTAAGTTCAGTCTGCAAAGGTGCTTTTTCAAGAGTCAACTGGACTTTCTTGTTTTTCTTTGAAGACATTTCGCTGTCAGGATTCCAGCAGTTACTCCAATTAAAACATGAGCCTCGAGCCACACTCCCAAAACTTCTTTGGATTTTATTAGAAGTTAACATTCCGGCATTTGCCTGGGCGTAGCCGACTCTGAGATATGTAATTCACTGTCACCCTTGATCCTGCTTTTCTCCCCATCCCAGAAATGGGGAGGCCTGAAGAAACCAGTAGTATTTTTATCAAAATTAATGGACCCAGTAATAAAGGGGTGGCCGATCTGCATACAAGCCATAGCGGTCACTGCCTTGTTAGTTCAAGAAAGCAGAAAAATAACTTTTGGAGGAGCAATTGTAGTAAGCAGTCCACATCAGGTAAGGAGTATTTTAAACCAATAAGAGCAGAAGTGGATGAAAGTGGTGAAAGAAATAACTGATAGAATGATAAAGTTGGCCAATGTACCGGTCCAGACCTGGAGAGGATTAAAGCTAGATGGAGTAAGTAATTGGTTTGGAGGGTGGTTTTCTAACTGGCTGTCAACTCATAAAACATTCCTATGCCTGTTTTAGTAGTTGCCATTAAAAAAGGGGGGGAGGAAATCTGGAAGAGCAGTGCAGCAGTTTGAAAGCGAAAGTACATTCCAACTCTTATCTTTAAAAGATTGTAACTAAAATACCAGAGCTTTTGCTCACGAATATATTTAATTGCAGAACATGAATGATGACACCCAGCCTGTGAACGTGCTCAATTGGAGAATCTGGTTTATGAGAAACCCGGGGGACAGGGGTCATTTGAAGTCTGGACCGACCATAAAAATCTGGAGGCCCTTAGGACCCCACGAAAACTATTGCCCAAACAAGTCCGCTGGGCTTAATATTTCAACCAGTTCAACTTCGTGCTAAAGCACATCCCAGGGGGGAAGAACTTTCTGGTTGACACTGTCTCCCCGTATGCCCCAGTACAAATGCAAACAGGAGAAGGTAGTAGACACCATTATCCCCCCTACCCAAATAGCTGCCCAAGTAACCACCAGACGACAATGCCACGACCGGCAAGACCAACTTGCAAGTGACCTAACCACGAAACTCAAAAGTGAACTACTAGCAGACTTCTGGTTCCAGGACAATCAACACATCTTGACAAAAAGAGATGACCTAGCATTGAAGGGGACGAAGCTCTATGTCCCAGAATCCCTACGCACACTAGACCTTCAGAGGAGCCACGACACCAAACCGGCAGGCCACTTTGGGTTCTTAAAGACTTACTTACTTACTTACTTACTTACTTACTTACTTACTTACTATTTATTTATTTATTTATTTATTTATTTATTTATTTATTTATGGGATTTCTATGCCGTCCTATCTCCTGAAGGACTCAGGGCGGCTCACAGAGATAAAAACAGAAATGCAAAACTTAAAAACAATTAAACAAGAAACCCCACTTACATTAACATTAAAACCACCAACAAATCTAAAAGCCAATTAAAAACCCCTTCAGTCCAGGTTGGTAGATCGAAAAAGCCAAGTCTTTAGGTCACGATGGAAGGAACGAAGGTCAGGAGCCAGCCATAGCTCCACGGGCAGTTGGTTCCAAAGGGCAGGTGCACCCACAGAAAAGGCCCTCCCCCTGGGAGTCGCCAGCCGACATTACACTTAGCACAGAAGCAATTCTGGTGGCCTGGCATAAAGAAAGATGTGGACAGTTATGTGAAGAGTTGTACCATCTGCACCGCAATGAAAAAATGACCAGGAAAACCCCCCTGACTGCTACAAATGGTAGCAGAACCAACAAGGCCATGGGAGGAGATCACAATGGACTTCATAGTGGAATTGCCGAAAAGTGGGGGGAACACGGTGATCTGGACTGTAATAGACTTATTCTCCAAACAGGCACATTTCATACCTTGCAGCGGACTACCCTCAGCCCACCAGTTAGCCAAGCTGTTCCTGAAGCACATCTACCACCTGCATGGAGTACCATTGGACAATTATCTCAGACAGAGGGGTCCAGTTCATGGCTAAGTTCTGGAGCGAGGTCCTGCGGTCTATTGGGTCACCCCAGGGCCTTAGCTCGGCCTTTCAACTGAGCACCAATGGGGGGGGCAGAGAGACTGAATGCCATGGTGGAGCAGTACCTGAGGTGCTACATGAATTATCAGCAGTCCAATTGGGCAGACCTCCTGCCTTTCACAGAGGTTGCGTACAATAATGCTGTTCACAGGAGCACGGGACTAACCCCCTTCAGAGTAGTGAGCAGTATGGACTTTGTCCCAATGCCTGAGTATCCAAGGGATCCCCCTTCATCAGTCAGCCTGACTGAGTGGATGTCAACGCTGAAAGCAACTTGGGAGAATGTTTTAAAAGCGCTAGCTAAAGCAGTGCAGACCTATAAAAAACAGGCAAACACCGAGCCCCGCAGCGGCCAATTCAGGTGGGGGAGAAGGTCTACCTCTCCACAAAATATCTTAGGCTAAAACTCCCTGGCAAGAAACTGGGGCCAAAGCTTATGGGACCATTCCCCATAGTAAAGATTATCAACCCAGTCACCATGCAATTGAAATTGCCCCAATTGCTAGGGAAGATACACCCAGTATTCCATAGTAGCCTCTTAAAACCTGTGGTTGAATTGACCCTGAGGTCCCTACCTCGTGAGCCCCCAGACCCCATGGTCATAGGAGGCCAAATCCATTATGAGGTGCAGTGAATCCATGATTCGAGGTGGCACAGGAGACAACTCCAATACTTAATCAAATGGAAGGGCTACCCATTATCAGAGGCATCTTGGGTAAACAGTAGGAACGTCCAAGCTGATCGCCTTATAGCAAGATTCCATGCAGAAAATCCAATCAAGCCTAGGGAGGGTTTGCAACCCTAAATTCTATATCTGCACTCAATTTGTTTTTGCTTTATACAGGTCACCTTCAAGAAGTGAGAGGAGCCGAATGTCAACTCATAAAACATTCCTATGCCTGTTTTCATAGTTGCCATAAAAAGTGGGGGGGAGGAAGGAAATCTGGAACTGCAGTGCAGCAGTTTGAAAGCGAAAGTTCATTCCAACTCTTAACTTTAAAAGATTGTAACTAAAATACCAGAGCTTTTGCCCGTGAATATATTTAATTGGAGGACGTGAATGATGACACCCAGCCCGTGAATGTGCTCAATTGGAGAATCTGGTTTATGAGACACCCAGGGAGGAGGGTGGAAACAGGGTCAAAGGCAGAGGTGGTATTCAGCAGGTTCTGACCAGTTCTGGAGAATTGGTAGCGGAAATTTTGAGTAGTTCAGAGAACCGGCAAATACCACCTCTGACTGGCCATGCCCCCATCTATTCACTGACTCCCAAGTCCCAGCTGATCGGCTGGGTGTTCTTTTGTTGCCCTGTGCAGGAGAATGGAGCTGGAAAGCAGGTTAGTGGGGTAGGGAGAGAATGGGATTTTGCAGTAACCTTCCCCCAGGAGTGAGGCGGGAATGGGGATTTTGGAGTATCCTCCCCCTGCCACGCCCACCACACCATGCCCATCAAGCCACACCACGCCCATCAAACCACGCCCACAGAATCGGTAGTAAAATTTTTTGAATCCCACCACTGGTCAAAGGTGACTGTAAATTACGAATGCCAGAGTTGGCTTCATACAGGGCAGTGCCAGTATGTCGTCTCTAATAAATCCTTTGAAGTTTTTTGAAGTTTGGGTTGAGAATCATGATTTAATTAGAGTGATTGCTGGAATCTGCTGCAAGATTTGGTTAAATTTGCTATCTTGGGATTCCTGGCTCTGATGATGTTACTGTGTTTGATTCCTCTCATACAAATGATAATAAAAAGAACCATGAGCAGTATGACTCTAATAACCACATCAATAGAGAATGGGAAAAAGGAAACGGTGTTAGTGATTGAAGTAAGAAGGCAAAAGCTAGAAACAGACAATTCAGAGTACAAAAACTTGCTTCCACCTGAAATGAGGGAAGGAGTGGGAAATTATGAACTGTTACAAGTACAAAAGAGTAATTGAGATAGAAAAAGAAAAGGGTGGATTAAACACCCAGATGCAAACTGAGCAACGTGGTATATGCAATACAATGCAGTGAGCCATGTGCAGATCTGTACATTGGGGAAACAAAGCAATCACTTCATAGAGTCATGGCACAACATAGCAGAACAAACCCATCAGGACAAGATTCAGCAGTCCATCTGCATTTAAAAGACAAAAGCCACTCTTTTGAAGACAGCAAAATCCACATTTTGGACAGAGAGGACTGCTGGTTTGAAAGAGGGATCAAAGAGGCCACCTATGTCAAAACTGAACAGCCCTCTCTCATAAGAGGGGAAGGGATATGATATCATCTATCTCCAGGGTACAACACTGTCCTTTCAGCAGTTCCAAGAAGGCTCCATACCCATTTGCACTACTGAGGTGGCCCTGAGGACACAGATAAACCTCGAAGTGGCCTCAATGACTCTCTGAAATAATGCAAATGACCAGCCACCTGCAAGAAATATAAATCCTTCCATTCCCCATCATCCAGTCAGAGTTGAAGAAGCTTCTTGGATGAGCGAAACATCTTCAGGAAAAACAAAGAAAGTTCAGTTGCCTCCTGAAAATGTACCTTTGAGACAACCATGACCTGAGTGACTGAGAATGTCCATAGATGTTCAGTCTATTGGTT
>CM019155.1:95090467-95179170 GCA_009733165.1 Naja naja | reverse complement strand
AGAAAGCCTTTGTCACCGAACCCGTCTTGCGGCACCCCGACCCGCACCGTCCTTTTGTAGTGGAGATGGACGCGTCCAACGTGGGCCCTTGGGCGGTGCGTGGATGGCGGCACTCTTTTCCCTGTGCGTATTATTCGGAAGCTTAATCCTCCTGGCGCAACTACACCATCTGGGAGAAGAGCTGCTGGCTATCAAGGCTGCCTTTGAGGCTTGGCGGCATCATCTGGAGGGCCGGCACCAGATGAGGAGTCCGACGGACCATCGGAATCTGGAGCATCTGACGGCGGCCAGGAAGTTGAACCAGCGGCAGATCGGTGGTCGTTGTTTTTGCCGGTTCAACTTTTCGTGTGACCTACATTCCCAGCAGTCTGTCGGACGGATGCCCTATCCATAACCCAGTACCTGTGCCCCAAGGGCTCGCCCCCTCTGCGGACGGTGCTGCCAGCAGAAGCCTTGGCTGCAGCCCAAGAACGGTGGAAACTTCGGGCTCCGAGTGCGAGAGGCGCCTGGGCGCCTGGTCACAGCAGAGGAAGGCGAGGAGGTCGGCCCCGATTCCCCATGGACTTTGGAGGAGGGCTTGCTCAAGCATCGGGGCGGCTGTACGTGTGCCCAGGGCAGCCGGGCCCTTCTCTTGAAGCAGTGTCACGACAACCCGGCAGCGGCCATTTTGGCTACTTCAAGACCCTCCACCTGCGTGACTCGGACTTTTGGTGGCCCGAGTGCGGCACGATGTCACGCTACGTGGCCTCCTGTGTGCCGTGCCGCCGGCAGCGAAGGCGGCGACGGGTGCGCCTCCTGGTCTCCTCCACCCTCTACCCACTCCAGACAGACCATGGGGGCGATCTCTATGGACTTCTTGACACACTTGCGTCGTCCTCGGCTTTCACGACCGTGCTGGTGGTGGTGGACATGCTGACCAAAATGGCCCACTTCATCCCGTGTCGTGCCCTGCCAGCGGCCCGCCGCGACTGCCCATCTGTTAGTCAAGCATGTTTTCGCCTCCATGGCCTGCGGACAGGGTGGTTTCGATCGCGGCGTGCAATTCACGCAGCAAATTTGGAAGAGCCTGATGACGGCAGTGCAGGTGTGTTTGTCCTCCCGCACCATCCTGAGACTGATGGGGAACAGAGAAGGTCATTGGCATCCTGGGGCAGTACTTGCGCTGCTTTGTCAATCAACGGCAGACCGACTGGGCCGACTACTCGCTCTGGCGGAGTTCGGTTAACAACTCCCAGCACACCTCCACCCAGGCGACTCCGTCTGCCAATGTGGGCTACCATCCGCGGTTCTTCCCTCTGACACCCTCGGATTCCCCTGTTCCAGAGGCTCAAGACTTCCTCTCCGAGCTGTATGCCGTTCAGCAGTTGCGGCAACACCTGATACAGGCCAAGGAGGACTACAAGCGGTACGCCGACCGCTCCCGACGGGCGACGCCCCCGCTGGCAGTGGGAGACCGAGTGTGGTTATCCACAAAGCCCTCCCGGCTGACCGTCCGGTAAAGAAACTGGACCACCGGTTCGTCGGCCCGTACCCCATTGAAGCGGTCATCAACCCTGTGGCCTATCGTCTGACCCTACCGCGCTCCATGAAGATACACCCGGTTTTCCACCGTTCCCTTCTGGTTCCTGAAGCCCCCTCGTGTTACCTCCGACGTCCCACTGATCCTGTTTCGCCGCCTGCACCCGCTGGGGCTGACGCGGAGGACAGCAGGGTGGTCAGTGTTCGTGACTCATGGTGGTTGAAGGGGCGGTTCCAGTATTTGGTAGAGCGGACGCGGGACGGGATGGAGGACTGACCTGGGTGGCGCTTCCGGCCTCCATGAGTGCTTCCCCTCGGCGCCCTCGGGGAAGGGCCCTGCGGTGGGGATAGTGTTGTGGCTCCGCCCGTGAGCCTGTGCTGACAGAGGAAGAGGACCTGGATGATGATGAAGAAGGAGAGGAGGAACGAGCAAGGCCTCCCTCACCAGGGCCTTCCTCCCCAGGATCTCCCTCCTTGGCAAGGTCTCCCTCCCCAGGACCTTCCTCCTCCTTGGCAAGGCCTCCCTCCCAGGACCTTCCTCCTCCCTGGCAAGGCCTCCTCCCAGGACCTTCCTCTCTGGCAATGCCTCAGGTTTCCTCGGAAAGCCAGGAGGAACTGCCTGAGAGACATGTGGCAGTAGGGCCACGACAAGAGAAAGACGAGGAAGGTTCCTGGCTTGATCCCAGGCAATGTCGGAGGGAGAAATGTCAGCAGCAGCGTAGGGGGCGTGGGAGGGCCAGAGATTGAGCTGGACCACACCCCACCAGGTATAAAAGTGGGTGTGCCTACGCTGCAGACTCTGTTCGTGACAAAGTGTCATCTGCATCGGAAGCTTCCGTCTGTCGTGTGTTTGATTTTTGAAAAAGAAAGCAATTCTCTGAATTACTACATGGCTTCTTGGAGTTGGCATTGAGAACTTGGGTGACTGCCAACGCTCTTGTCGAGAGATAACGGGGATTTTGGCGAGAGGCCAGCGTGACTCCTCTGCGTGAGCTAACGCCCTTGCCTTCAAGGGAAGGAAGGTAACGAAACAGGCCAGTGTGTCTTTTCTGTGTTGGCTAACGCATACCTTAGCTTCTGGGGAAGTGAAGGTGGGACAGAACATATATATATATATATATATATATATATATATATATATATATATTTGTTTTCAGTAGATTTTCACGGGTAAAGTATGTAGGTCTTGGTGTATTCGGTCTTGTCCCGTGTAAGGTTGAGAATACCTTGGCAACGGACGAATCTCATCCGTCATCTTCAGGCTGGTGTCTTCAGCTTCATTCTCCTGGGAGAAGTGTGTGATCGTGGCTGTTTTTCCCTTTTAAACTCTAGAGTTGGATGTGTTGTTACTTTTTGATTGGTTTGTGGAGTTGATGTATGCAGATTCGTTCGAATGAAGCTGAAGACACCAGCCTGAAGATGACAGATGATTTCGTAAACGCTGCCAAGGTATTCTCAATCTTACACGGGACAAGACCCGAATACACCAAGACCTACAAAATTATATATATGTATATGTATATATGCCTCTTGTGGCCAAGTCACTGTGGTAGTTGGTGGCAAGGTTCTGAATTCCCAGAGGCTCTGGTGGTAAGGGAGGTAATTATCTAGTCCCCTGGTCCCCAGGGAGGGAAACCTGTGGGGAAGCCCACAATCAATCCTCTGAATGTGCTGCGTAATGAAGAAGCAAAATGGCGGCCGCCACGAGGAGAGCGCTCTGGCGCTCAGAAAACTATGGAGGGTAATCCCAGAAGTTCAGAATTTGAGAAGATAATGAAGAAGGACGTTGCAGTTTTTTTCTTGAACCTTTGGGAGCGCTCTGGCGCTCCTTTGCTAAAAAGCTGGAGCTCCGTGCTCGAAGGAAAGGAAAACGAAAGTAAAGACTTGAGGGGGAAGATATCTAATACGGCCAGGGAATGGCAATTAGCCGTCTCCCGGACTCCGAACAAGCCGCTAGCGCTCTGGGCGAATGATTGGTCGTTGGGGGGGGGTTGGGGGGGAATGTTACGGCGTGCGAGGCAGCCGCCTCTCACGCCCTGTTAATCTAGCCATCCCAGCTGCTGCTAGTTCTGCTGAGCTCTTTAAAATGGCAGACTAGCTTGCAGCAGTTCCCTAATGCTATTCTTTGGAAAAAGTGCCAATTCAAACCTGCGTTTTCTCTACTCGGGCCAGGAAGGAAAGGACACAGCCTATTCCAGCAAAGGCTGAGCTAAAACTGGGGACGCTACGGTGGAGTCATGTGGAGGAGGAGGAGCGTCCTCAAAGTTTAAGCCCAGCCTAACTGGAAGAGACTGAAGCACCTCCCAATCCTGGATGCTCGGAGCAGCTCATGGGAGAAGAAAGAAGTTCTAGTAGGAAATAGGAAAAGGAAGGAAAAGTAGCCTTCATATTAAAAGATAGGCAATTTCGGAAAGAGCAGTGAACATTTTTGACCACATTAAATGGAAGTTTTAAAGTTCATGGCAAAGATTAAAGAACTGAGACAATATTTGCATTTTCTTTAAGTTAGACTCTAGCACTTATTGTTCTCAGTTAAGGACCAGAATGTCAATACTTTTTCAGTTTTGCTTTGGCATTTGTGTTTAAATTGGATCCTATATTTATTCTTTGAAGAACAGTCAGAAAACTCACAGTAAAATATGGACAAATGGCTCTTTTTGGAAATGGAAATGTCTGATAAATCAATAAAGCCCCCTGCTAGAGCATGATGTAATTAAAATAGCATGAAATCTAAAATAAAACGTACAAAAATAAAACTATTATTCCTCCCTAACTCAAATGGATAAAAATACTGTATGAGTTTTCCCCCCCCTACAATTCTTAGCTGGAATTAGGTACATACAAAGCAAAGGAACATCTTGTAGATAGGAAAAATTAGATAAACTTATCAAACCAAATATAAACCCTTTCTGAAAATCTAGCCTAGCAGCACTGCAATTCATGGAGAGAATATAAGAATTTGCACATGAATATCTGACATTCCAGGTTTTCTTAATATATCCAGTTCAGGGATGTATGTTAAATTACATAATGACGTTTTCATATTAGCTTGGCTTAACAGAATCTGGAAATGTAGATTTAGAAGTCAATTGCTGCTTTCTAGTGAAGAAGCTAGTATCTTGCAACAGATTGAGCAAAAGCAATACTGCTTAGATTTCTATATCACCCCATAATGCTTTTGAGCTCTCTGAACTGTTTTAGTGTCAGAATAACACCTCCAACAATATGGGGCAATATTGTTGGGGGCAATACTGACCTTGGAAGGATGGAAAGATGAGCCAACCTTCAGCTGCTCAGGATGTAACTCCTGGCTGTCATCAGAATTTGCCTGCAATACTGCATCCTACTAATTAGCCGTATTACTCAGGAGAGAAAGGTACTGCAAGGTGCGGAATGAGGCTGAGTTGGCAAACTAGAGAAAAAGATGCCAAGGCTGTTGAGAAAAGATAAGAAGTGAAAACAAACAAACAGAAACTCAAAGGACTCATTAAAATATCTCAGTATGTAATATAGTATTATGTTCTGCCTGTTGCAGTTCTGGGTTTGACACAAAAATACACATCCTGATCTTTATAAATCATTCACAGATAAACCCCTGGGAATATAGTGTGTTTTATTCCTAAGTAACTTTACAACTGGATGCCTGAGCAAGAATCCTTCCAAACACAGGTTTATTAAGAATAAACAGTACTCTGTTATTATTTGCATCCATTTATTCTTTAGACAGATACTTGTTTGCTGGGACATAGAAATAGCCATGCATTTCATGGATTTATTATTTATTAAATTTTTACAGCCGCCCACTCAAATATAGATAATTCCAGGTGGCTTACAACATTTATTAATGTTGTAGCAATCAATTTCATTCAAGTTTGTCAAGAAAGAGAAGCTAGAGCATAGTAGTTCTTTCCCCAGTCTTGTTGGAAGGCGGGTGAAGCCTCTGGAAGCTTGTTTTACTGCTCACTTTAGGGCTTCACTTATCTCTTATCCTATCCCTATCATAGATAGGAAGTGATGCTGCCAGACTAAAATTAGCTGTTGTGAGAAGATTCTATGGGTGGTTATTGAGCCCTCTTCTCTTAGCAAGGTGGGCTACCAGAGTGTTGTTGAAATTGCTTCTCATCCTGTGTTCTGTGTGTCAGAATCCTCTTAGAACAGCTCCTAGAATCATTAATATTCTCAGGATCTCTTAGCAACCATATTTCAACTGGATTCACTTGAGTTACTAGGTCAAAATGTGGTTGGCTAGTTTATGGATCCGTGTTGTTCCCACCCAGGAAACTGGGCTAATTCAATAAATAAGTTCACTTCCCGTGAGGCAGTGTGTTATACCAACAAAGCTCTTGGCAAGATAGACACCAGTAGGAAAATCAAAATGGCAACAGTGCTGATTCTCTCTTCTTAGCAGCAACATGTCTGTTCTACTTTCTAGAATATGTAGTTTTATAAACACATTGTAATACCATCTTTTATTCCTTTTATATCTACAGAAGTTCAGAAGAGGGAACGGAAGAGGAAGACTAATCATACTTTGCATATAAGTTGTACATTAATTAAAGCACTGTTTATTATTAAATAGATTATTTGACGTGTACCTTTTATTGTTATTCTTATGCGAGGCTTAAAACATTTCAGAATAGCTATTCTCCCATCTGCAGCAATCATGTTGGGCTAAAGTTCTTATTACTCATGGCCCCAGTGGCTACCAATGATAAAATCTATAGGTTTCCTGGTGCCAGAATAATGTTTTAGAAATGTGTAGAATATTCACATGACATTTGTGTAGCGGCAGGATTACCCTTGTATGTAAGTATTCATTTATTTATTGCACCTCTATAAAATCTTCAATAATATTTTCAGATTCCCAAATACCGTATCAGATCTTTTTATAGTATATCTGTAATTAAAACTATGACTATAAACTGTTACATAAAAAAGTAGCAGGAAGTGAAATAAGACTCAGAGTGTAACTGAGATGTCACATTTGCAGTTCAAAATAAAAATGTTACATATTAAAAAGTCGGGAATAAAACAATACTCATTTGATAGCAAAATAACAAAATTAGCTGTATAAGCCTATTTTCCTTTTCAAGTGAAAACTTTCTATTTTCCTCACTTCATGTGTCAGAATCATTTGAAACCTTTGATAAAGCTTTTATAGTAAGATCATCCCACACACACACACACATCTCCCCTTTATTTCCCTCCCCAATCACAAAAAATTAACTGATTAACTGTGGTGTTTTATTTGGGTTTTTTCCTTCTTTGTTGATTTTGCATCGGTTTAATTTCAGCTGTGCAGCAGAGAGGGTGCCTGATTTCAAAATGAAAATAATTCTATATGTCTGCTGGATTCTCTCTCCCCAGCTCCTGGTTTGCTTCTACAACCTGAGTTACTTCTGGCAAGGCTCTGACTTCTTTGCCCTGGATAAACCTTTGCAGTTCCTCCAATTTTGCTTCTGTGAATGTTCTGTCCTCACTACATGCTACTTTGGGTGCAGCTTGGCCTGCTGCTAAACTCACCTATCCTTCAATAAAACAGACCATGTGTGGATGCTTTAAGGCGCGTCAGTGGTGCAGTGGTTAGAATGCAGTTCTTCAGGCTCCTTCTGCTGACTGCCGTCTGTCTGCGATTTGGCAGTTCAAATCTCACCAGGTTCAACGTTGACTCAGCCTTCCATCCTTCCAAGGCTAGTAAAATGAGGACCCAGATTGTTGGGGACAATATGTTGCCTCTGTAAATCGTTTAGCGTGAGTTGTAAAAGTACTGTGAAGTGATATATAAGCAAGTGCTATTTATTAAAGAAACAGAATGGTGAAACTGGGAAGAATGGAAATACATTCAATAAGAACCCAAATAGAAAATATCCAGTACTAGCTCGATACCCGTGCTTTGCTATGAAACTATGTGGTCGGGCTTAGTTTTTGTGGAGGAAAACTGAGGGAAAAAAATTCTGCCTCTGCCTACCAGCATCCATCGGTATTCATCTGGCTAGCATCCTGTCAGTGTGTGAGAGAGTTGAGGCTGTTTGGAAACTGAAACAGTATTTGCTATGTGAGCAAGAAGGAGACAGCCTGGGCATAGCTTAGCTCAATTGTTCTGTACTAAATCTGCTCGGTGCTCTGAAACTGAAACTCCTCTCCTCTGCTTGTGTTTTGCATTTGGAACAGATTTCTTTTCAGGAGAGGAGGGGGAGTAGAACTCCTTAGATCAGAGCATGTTAATAATATACGAAATACTAATGCAGTGATGGTCATTTTGAAAAATCCTTTCTTAATAAGCACCTAGAAGCCAAGAGGAACATACTTGCCAAATTTCAAGTTTGTAGGCTTTACGGTTCTGGAGATTTTGTGATGACGCGCGAGTGGTATTTTGCTTTTATATATATAGATTGAGTTGTTGGTGAGCATAACAATAAAAAATACAGTATTGATAAATCTAAATCTCACCAGCAATGCTATTTGTATGGGATGTGGATTTTTGTCCTCACATGAACATGTGCCACGGATTAGGCTGGATTCTTTCTGGTGCTTATGTTTCCTTCCAAATGCTAAAGGAAATGCAGTCCGCCTTCCCTATGTAGGAATCCCTCCCCCTCCCCAGATTAAAATATTCTTTATTCTTAATATTGAAAGAGGCAAGATAGAATATTTCCCCAAAGGAGAAACATTATTAAATGCATCTTTTCCAGACTCCATTACCACAGTCAGCGAATATCATGTTTATCAGTCAGATCGTGAAATCCGTAGAGGAGGTGGAGTTGCTATCTTCTACAAAAAATCCCTAAATCTAAAAAAGATTCAAATTACACAGGAACTTGCTCTTCCAGAGACCATCGTCTGTGAACTGTCCTCAAATACTACAATCTGCTACTTACTATGCTCCAGAGCCCTGATTATGACATAGTTCATGCAACAAGCTAACTTACTGCTAAGGTGGGCTGCCTCTTGCCCATACCCTCTTATTTTCCTTGGTGACCTCAATCTACCTCTTATAAATTGGACCCTAAATGAATGTACATCCGAACCCATAAATGCAACCCTGTACAATGCCATTACTACACTGGGACTGGATCAATTAGTAACTAACAACACTAGACTCAATAACTACTTCGACCTTATCTTCTGCAACACCTCAAACTCAATATATGGCCTACAAATACAAGAACCCTTTTCAAACAGTGACCACAGTATGATCGATTTTTGTCTCAATTTACGCCCTCACAAAGAGGATCATAATGATGGATCCCCAAAATACAACTTCCAAAAAGCCAATTATAATCCCATAGATTCTGACCTATCATCTCTTGATTGGCACATTCTGTTCTCCAGCTGTAATACTACAGAAGACCATTATATAATGTATTCTTGTTCAAACTTGAAATAATCATTTAACTATATGCACCATTAGTAGCCCCCCCCCAAAAAACAAATTACCCATAACAATAAGGAAACTTCAATAAAAAGATATTATGGTAAAAACAAAACTATATAGCAAACTTTAAAAACCAATACAACACCTTATTTTATTTATTTATTTATTTATTAATGGGACTTGTATGCCGCCCCATCTCCGAGGAACTGGTGACTCTACAATAAAACAACAACAATAAATACTTTAAAAAAATTAAATAGACAAACCCCAGGACATAATTACAAAATACAAAGATAAAACCACCCACCTGGTCACAGCCTGGATTGGTTAAACAACCAAGGTCTTCAGATCATGAAGCGGAAAGGTGCGGAGGTCAGGGAGCCAAGGTGGAGCTCCAAAGGAAGTTGATTCCAGAGGTCAGGGACCACGACCAGAATGAGCATTCGTCGTCTGTAGCCAGCCACGGCACATTGCCCGGCTGACCGGACCCAAGGAGTCCGTCTATGTGCTGGCACAGGGTGGTTGGTATTCAATGTCAACAGAAATTAGGCTCCCTTAAATATGGACCCATGTCATGTAGGACTTTGTATGTTAGAGTTACAACCAATCTGACAGATAAAGGCAGAATGCACAAATTACCACTGCAAACAAGGAAAACCTCCTACTTACAAAATCCACCTGCTTCACAATTTTGTAAACACCAAACTTAAAGACTCAAGAACCATCCCACCCTAAAGGACCAAATGGGAAAGACTGCAAATGAAGCATTAAGGCCAATCTCTTCAACACATTCTTCAGTTCAGTCTTTGTAAACAGCAATGGTTCATGCCCACATTTCCTAGTTGTACCACATAACTGTAATGACCTACTACATATTGACTTTACAAAGATAACATAGAAAAGGCACTACGTAACCTAAAACCATCCCTATCTATTGGCCCTGATGAATTATGTGCATACTTCTTAAAAGCTCTCCTGCCATAGCAGAACCCTAAGCATTATATATGATATCATTCAGAACCAGCTCCTTACCAAACCTATGATCCTTAGCTATGGTCATCCTATCTTCAAAAAGGTGACCCCAGCCTGGTTGAAAACTACAGACCAATCTCACTGTGTTGTGTCATGTACAAAGTCATGGAATCAATCATTAACCAATTCATCACCTCGAGTCAAACAACCTACTCTCCAAAAAACAATTTGGTTTCAGGAAAAAATTGTCCTGCAATCTTCAACTCCTACACTGCAAAAAGATATGGACTACTCTACTTGACCAGGGTAAAGCTATGGACGCAATGTACATAGATTTCTGCAAAGCCTTTGATTCAGTGGGACATGACTAACTACAGTTAAAACGAAACTTTTACGGTATTTCCAGATGCATTCATAAGTGGATTACTGCAGTCCTGTCAAACAGGCAACAAATAGTAAAAATAGGGAGCGCTATATCAAACCCTGCTCCAGTTAACAGCCGTGTCCCCCAAGGCAGCGTTCTAGGACCTACACCCTTTATACTCTATATAAATGACCTTTGCGATCACTTTATATAACTGCGTCCTCTTTGCAGATGACGTAAAACTATTCAACACCACCGACAATGCTACTGTCCTTCAAAGCGACCTTGATTATGTGTCTGAATGGTCAAACAATTGGCAACTCCAAATCTCAACCAACAAATGTTCTGTCCTACACATTGGTAAAAAAAAAAATCAGTACACCAAATACAAACTAGGCAGATATGACCTTGTTGATGATCCTCACTCTGTCAAGGACCTTGGAGTTCTCAGATCAAATGACCTAAGCGTCAGAGCTCACTGTAACAGCATTGCCAAAAAGGCATTAAGAGTTGTAAATCTAATCTTTTGAAGCTTCTCCAGAAATATCGAATTGCTAACTAGAGCATACAAAACTTTTGCCAGACCAATACTCGAATAAAGCTCATCAGTCTGGAATCCACACTGCATATTGGACATTAATACAATCAAGCGAGTCCAGAAGTATTTCACGAGAAGAGTACTACACTCCTCTGCTCTTAACAGAATACCCTATATCACCAGGCTTGAGATTTTGGGCTTGGACAACCTTGAACAACGCCGCATACAGTTAGACTTAAGCATAGCACACAAAATTATCAGCTACAATGTCCTACCAGTCAATGATTACTTCAGCTTCAACCACAACAATACAAGAGCACACAACAGATACAAACTCAATGTAAACCGCTTCAAACTTGATTGCAGAAAATACGACTTCAGCAACAGAGTGGTCAATGCCTGGAATGCACTACCTGACTCTGTTGTTACATCCTCTAATGCTCACTCCTTTAAGCTCAAACTATCCACTATTGACCTCATCCCATTCCTAAGAGGTCTGTAAGGGGCATGCATAAGTGCACCATCATGCCTACCGTCCCTGTCCTATTGTCCCCATTTGTTCGTACCTATTTCCTGTATTCTTACTCATGTTTATACTTTTACCTATTATCTTGTAAGCGATTGACAAATGAAATAAATAAAATGGAGAAACATGCTCTTAAAGGTAGAATGCAGCCCCAGTCTTCCTGCTATAGGAAACAACCTCCAGCAGATGCCTGAAGTTTTTAGAGATAGAATTTTGTGCCCATTAAAAAATTCAGGCCAGCCTATTCATAAACAGCCCAACTCCACCAGAAGAGATTAAAAAGTAGAAAAACAAAGACTCCTAAAATGTACATTCCCCACCTACCTCTAAGGGCAGGACATGACATGACATAATATTTTATTTATTTGATTTGATTTATCAATCGCTTACAAGATAATAGGTATAAGTATAAACATGAGTAAGAATACAGGAAATAGGTACGAACAAATTGGGACAATAGATTTCGTGGTAATGACAGTGGCTGTGGAAGAGAGATTTGTGGTACAATTAGAGGTATTTTATGTATGTTGGGAAGGCGGGGCCAGGCATGGTGAGTGATATTGAGGTGGCCATGCCCACCCAGTCACATGACCACTTAGCCATGCTTACCCAGTCACATGATAACTTAGTCATGCCAACCCAGTCACATAATCACCTAGCCACGCCCACCAAGGCACGCCACAGAACCGGTAGTAAAAAAATTTGAATCTCACCACTGGTTTTGTATCTACATTTCCTTCAATGTCCTTCAAGTATTGCCTATGCATAGATTTCTTTTTCGAGTTAGAATTTTAATGTTCACTTTATCCTACCAAAACTGTTTTTCCTGTTCCAAAAAGTACCTGTAAAAATTGAAAAGAAATTCCTTGATGATTTGAACAAATTGTCTCTGAAATTTATTTGGCAAGAAAAAAAAAGCGAGAATAAAATTGAAAATGTTACAAGAATCTAAAGAAAATGGAGGACTACCAGTTGGTTTTCATATTACCAAACATGCGTGATAACACGGTTAAAAGAATAGATAAAAGGCACAAGAGACTGTTATACTTAGAAGGACATGATTTATACCTAGGATGGCGTGCCTTCTTATGGTATGAAAAGAATAAAATCTATAGAGACTTTCAAAATCACTATATAAGAAACTCACTAATATCTGTATGGAAAAAAAATAAAATCTAAAATATACTTCAAAATCCCAGAATGGCGCTCAATGATGGAAGCCTTCACATACCCAAATCTGGTGAAGTTTGAAAAAATTGTGACTTATAAAGACATTTTGGACACTGAAAGGAAATTAAAATCAAAGCAAGACCTTGTAGACCAGCACATTACACTATTATGGTGGCCTCAATTGCAGATACAATCTTGATATGATATAATATGAAAAAGTATGGCTTTTATAAAGGACAAACACCTTTTAATAAGACTGTTGTACTCTGATGAAAAACTAATGGAGGGGGTATATAACCTCTTACTAATTTTAAAAATAGAGGATGAACCAATAAAAGACGCAATGGTACAATGGGGAAAAAAAACTTTGGCTATAATATAGAACTAGAGAAATGGCAAAATGTATGGGAAAGGAACTATAGATTAACATTGGCAATTTATAAAGAAAATTTATATGGTGATAGTTCAAAAAAAAAAAAGGTGCCCAGGATGAGATGGATCTTTAAGAATGTTTTGAACTTTCTTAAGGCAGCGGCAACTATAAAGCTCTTCCAAAGAGGGGAGAGGGCAACCAATGATCCTCTGGCCAATGACTCTCTGGAGCAGCGGTCGCCAACCAGTGGGCCTCAGCCTACTGATGGTCCACAAGAAAATTTCCGCAGAGAAATGTCATTCCCAGAGCACTCCCCAAAGCAATTAATCCAGGCTGAGCAGGAACACAAGGCTGCATGACCCACATGGCCCGTGGGAACCCTCCCCGCCAATTCACTCCTTACCTGGCAAACCTGCCTGCTAAGTTGCTATTTTTCTTTTTTCCGACCATCAGCTGTTCTGCTGTGCCAGTAGAAAGCAGGAAATGGTTGGATTTCTTGCTTTCTAGCTAATCTTTAGATCTCTGGCTCTTTAAGCCTCCTTAGGAGTGAAGCAGTGCAGATTCAGCTAGCCAATAGCAGAAACACAGATCTCTAAGTGAATCTGCGATTCTGTGGGCAACTCAATCTGCGTGCCTCCTTTGTCTGATTTTGGGTAAAATTGCTCTTTTTATATAAAAAAGAATTCAATATTTGCATACATAGTGTGTTGTGAGTTAATTCTGTGAGTTTTCTTGCTAGCAAATTTTATGGGTTTGCTTGCAAGCAAATTTTATGTGACAGGCTCAGGTAGCCGATCTCACAGATCTCTGAATGAATCTGTGATTCTGTGAGCAACTCAAGCTGCCTGCCTGCTCTGCCTGATTTTGGGTAAAAGTTGCTCTTTTTTTATAAAAAATTCAATATTTATAATATTTATATACAAGCCATGCCCACCCAGTCACATGACCACCAAGCCACACCACAAATTAGGTCATGCCCACAGAACCGGTTGTTAAGAAATTTGAATCCCACCCCTCCCTCTGTTTTTGTTTGTGTGTGTGTGTGTGTGTGTGAGAGAGAGAGAGAGAGAGAGAACAGGAGAGGGAAAGAGGAAAGGAGAGAGTGAGTTTAGATCAGATCTCTCTCTCTCTCTCTCTCCCAACGTCAACCAGCCACCATCAGTCAAAATTCATATTAGTGGTCCCCAGGATTTAAAATTATGGGTTTGGTGGTCCCTGAGGCCAAAAGGTTGGTGACCCCTGCTCTGGAGTGCTATCCTATCTGCCACTGTTAACCCTCTGGAGTGCTGTCCTATCTGCCACTGTGCAATTGGCAAACCATACACAGGTACAGTAAGTTAAAATACTATCTATGATGCAGCGGTAGAAGGTCACCAACAATTTTTCATTCAGTAGTTGTTGCCTGAGAAGTCTCAGCTAGTATAATCTCTGCTGGGCCCTTTTGACCAGTGCTGAAACGTAAGCACCCCAGGTCAGGTCCTTTTTTATGGTAACACCCAGAAACTTAAAACTGATCACTTGCTCCACTCCGTCTCCATTGATAAGCAAGGGCTGGATGTCTGATCTATTCCCTCTATAGTCCACTATAAGCTCCTTGGTCTTATTGGTGTTAAGGACCAAGTTATTGTCTCCACATCATGAAAGCAACTTGTCCACCTCATCTCGATAGGCAGACGCATTCCCCCCCATTAAAAATACAGTAATAACTGTACTGTTATTGTTATCACTACAGTTATTACTGTATTAATGTTATTTATTAATATTGATTAATTAATGTTACTAATTAATATTATGTTATTAATACAGTTATTACTGTTACTGTACAATAATAACTTGTCAGAGTATTCATGAACTGGCAGCCAATAGGGAGCTGAATTGGGGGCTGAGAGTCTGGGCGTGGCTTATACTCTCAATTCTGAAAGTGAAACTAGTAATCTGTTCTGAGTTCCTGAATTGCTGTTTATGTTATGTTGGAAGAATCTACTAATGGTATTGTAAACTTTACTTCATATTATTATGTTTATAAAGAAGTTAATGATCCTGCTGAATCAGTCATCTGTGTGTTTTCTGGACTTGAATTTATGCTGCAAACTCTAACATAATTGTATTTATTAACAGTACAGTTGCTTAGGTTTTAACTTAGGATGTTATAGGTCTGTAAAGTTCAATAATATTTCATTCTATAAAACAACATTAAGCAAATCATGGTTTAAATGAGCTGTAAGCTCCATAATCTTAGATTATGCAGTGATATAACGTCAGGGCAGTTTTTTGAAATGGTGCCATCTTATTGCAAGCCTGTTGTGTCTTGCTGGCATCTTGGGCAGTGTAGAGCTTAGCAAAGGCAAGATAGCCAGCCCAGCCACTGGAGCACATCTGTGGAGTCTTACAGAATGGAGCAGTCCAAAGGCAGAGAAGGTAAGATACAAAGCATGCTGGAGGGAAGAAAGGCAAACACACAAAATTATCTATTAGAAAAGGAAATCTTTGTGGAAAAGCCAAAGTGTCTCAGATTGTGGATCACAATTTTCCTGAGCGGTTTGGACAGGAGGCTAACTGAAGATTGCTCATTCTTGCTTGCTGGGCACATCTGTAGTAGTGATTCGGTTTCATGCTGGATGATGAATTTCAATGTGCTTACATTTGGAGTGCAAGTAGTCCTTGACTTAAGAATACAATTGAATCCAACATCTTTGTGGCAAAGCGAGACAGTTGTTAAGTGAGTTTGCCCCATTTTACAACTTTTCTTGCCACAGTTGTTAAGTGAATCATTGCAGTTATTAAGTTAATAATACTGTTGTTAAGTGAGTCTGGCTTGCCCACTAACTTTGCTTGTCAGGTCACAAAGAAAAGAAGCAGGGTTGAGAAATTTGGCTAATTCCTGTGTATATTTGTTCTGGTAATTGGTCTAACACAGTGGTTCTTAACCTGGGCGATATTGCCCCCCAAGGGGCGATTTTGTTTTTCAGGGGGGTGATGGAAAAAAGGGCGATGTGGAGGCGAAACGGAAGGGGGGGCAAAATGGGGGCGATGGAGGGAGATATATTGGGAGAGAGAGAGAGAGAGAGAGAGATCTATATTGGTAGATATATAGGTAGATAGGTAGGTAGGTAGACAAAAAGACAGACAGGTAGGTAGATAGGAAGGAAGGAAGGCAGGCAAACAGACCTTTGGATGGATGGATGGATGGATGGACGGATGGACGGATGGACAGACAGAAAGAATGTGAGAGTGGCAGCACTTTGGGAAAGCGGTGGTGGCGGCTTTTCCCAACATGCTGCCGCATTCGAGATGCTGGTTCAGGTGCGGTACAACAGTCAATGGGGTGAGCCTGCAGGTCGGTGCCTCGAACGCCCCTCTGCCACCTCTTAGCATACCCAAGGGGGCTGGCAGAGGGGCAGTAAGAGGCGATGGGGGCATTCGAGGTGCCAGCCAGCCCTGCAGGTTCACCCATTGACTAGCACTGCTCCAGAGCTAGCGCCTCCAATGCAGAAGCAGTGGCACGTTATGTGCCGCCGCGGCCGTGTTCGATGCGCCTCCCCCTGCTGCCTCTTAGCGCCCCTCTGCTGGCCCCCTTGGGGACACTAAGAGGCGGCAGGGGGGCGTTCAAGGCGCTGGCCCTGCAGGCTCACCCATTGACTATAGCACCGATCCGGAGCCGGCACCAAAATGGGTGAAACTGCAGGGCCGGCCGGCACCTCGAACGCCCCTGCCGCCTCTTAGTGTCCCTCTGCTGGCCCCCTTGGCCTTGGGGATGCTAAGAGGTGGCAGGGGGCAGCGCATCAAATCGCGCCCGCGGTGGCACATGCCACCGCTTCCACATTGGAGGCGCCGGCTCTGGAGCGTTACTACAGTCAGTGGGTGAACCTGCAGGGCTGCCTCGAACACCCCCTGCCACCTCTTAGTGCCCCTCTGTTGGCCCCCTTAGGGATGCTAAGAGGTAGCAGGGGGGTGGTTATGTTGGGGGAGGGGGGCGATGACAACTTCCTCAATGGCTCAAGGGGGCGATTCTTTCAAAAAGGTTAAGAACCACTGTTTTAGATGACTGAATGGAATAAATTGGCTAATAAAGTAACCCTGATGCACGAAGTGAATGTTTTCTAGCATTCAGAATAATTACTTAAATTACTGCATCTGCCCTTGTAAAGAGAATTGTCTGATGGCACAAAGATTGCTGACACAATCTCTCCCCCTTTCTAATCAAATAAACTGTGTTTTCTAACTAGGACAAATAGACATTTTAAAGAAGAGATTGGACAGTCATTTGTCCAGAATGGTGTAGGATCTCCTGCTTGAACAGAGGGTTGGACTAGAAGACCTCCAAGGTCCCTTCCAACTCTGATATTCCACTGGTGTAGTTGCAGCATTAACCTGAAATAAAACCATAACCACAATGGATAAGGCAACATGAATCTCATTAAATGCAAATCGACTAACAAAACAAAGGACAATTTTTGAGAAGCTCCAAAGATGTTATGCTGGTATTGTTTGCTTATGAAAAATTCACATAAAGCAAGAGCATCTCAGTTTGGTATAACAAAAAGAAGTTAGGTCAAGAATACAAAGCAGCAAAAACAAAGAAAAATGGAATTGTAATTTATTTTAAATCACCTTCCTGGAAAAAGCTAGAAGATAAAAAAGAATGCTAATGCTAAAACTAAGAAAAGAAGGCACCATCTAGATCAGTGGTTCTTAACCTGGCATGATTATTGCCCCAAGGGCGATTTTTTTTCAGGAGGCGATGGAACGAAAAGGGGCGATGTGGGGCTAAGGAACGGAAGGGGGTGATATATATGGAGGAGATATATTGGGGGAGAGAGAGAGAGAGAGATCTATATTGGTAGGTAGGTAGGTAGGTAGACAAAAAGACAGACAGGTAGGTAGATAGGCAGGAAGGCAGGCAGGCAAACAGACAGACCTTTTGGATGGATGGATGGATGGACGGACGGATGGACAGACAGAATGTGAGAGTGGCAGCACTTTGGGAAAGCGGTGGTGGCGGCTTTTCCCAACATGCTGCCACATTCAAGATGCCAGTTCAGGTGCGGTACAACAGTCAATGGGTGAGCCTGCAGGCCGGCGCCTCGAACGCCCCTCTGCCGCCTCTTAGCATACCCAAGGGGGCTGGCAGAGGGGCACTAAGAGGCGATGGGGACGTTCGAGGTGCCGGCCAGCCCTGCAGGTTCACCCATTGACTAGCACTGCTCCAGAGCTAGCGCCTCCAAGGCGGAAGCAGTGGCACGTTATGTGCCGTCAGCAGTTTGATGCGCCTCCCCTGCCGCCTCTTAGCGCCCTCTGCTGGCCCCTTGGGGACACTAAGAGGCGGCAGGGGGCATTCAAGGTGCCAGCCCTGCAGGCTCACCCATTGACTGTAGCACCGATCTGGAGCTGGCACCAAAATGGGTGAAACTGCAGGGCGGCACCTCAACGCCTGCCGCCTCTTAGGGCCCCTCTGCTGGCCCCCTTGGCCTTGGGGATGCTAAGAGGTGGCAGGGGGGCGGTGCATCAAATGCGGCTGCGGTGGCACATAACACGCCACCACTTCCACATTGGAGGCGCCGGCTCTGGAGCGTTACTACAGTCAGTGGGTGAACCTGCAGGGCCAACACCTCGAACGCCCCCCTGCCACCTCTTAGTGCCCTTCTGCTGGCCCCCTTGGGAACGCTAAGAGGTAGCAGGGGGGCGGTTATGTTGGGGGAGGGGGGCAATGACAACTTCCTCAATGGCTCAAGGGGGCAATTCTTTCAAAAAGGTTAAGAACCACTGGTCTAACAAGTAACAGCTACTATGTTTGCTCTTTTGCTACCTTCTAGCGCTAATTGCATTTTTTTGTAGTTAGACTTATCTTAAATGTTTACACTTGAGCTTGCCTGGGGTGTGAGCTCTGACAATGAGCCAGACATGGCTTTTCTTTCCTTCTGTAAATGGTTGTGATTTAATTGTTTGTATTGTGTTTGGATTATTTGCTGTCTCATGTTTTCTTTCTCTATCTGGGAAGGGGGCCTCTCTTAAGCGGACATGTGATAAAACAAAAATAATAATTGGTGTATGATTCACACTAATCTTGAAAATCCTGAAAATGGAGATAGAAATGAAATCAGAATTTTTCCTTTTGGACCTAATGGAAAAAGAACTGGAGAAAACATTTCAAATTTTGTTACTATACATGTTGACAGCAACAAGTCTGTTGTATATGCAAAAATGGAAGGGCACTTTGATACCTATCATGGAAGAATGGTTGCAGAAGTTGATGGGGTTGGCTGAAATGGCAAAACTGACTACTCAATTAAAGAAAAGAACATAAGTACTTTTGTTTCCACATGGAAACTGCTTCTGAATTTCATACTTGATGTGAGAAAAAATGTAATTTGGACTTTGGGTTTTATAGATTAGATTGATAGCTCTTTATAGAAATGACTTGTTCATATTATTATGGAAAAACAAAAGGCTGTGATTTGATGCTAATGCCTTATTTTACTGCAACAGAGAGAGTTGGAAGTCAATGTTTTTCTTTTCTTTTCCCTACCTTTCCTCACTTCTCTTTCCCCTTTCCTTTCCTTCCCCCTTGCTCTTTGATTTACCTTTGTATTTTATAATACTTAATAATAAAAAATGATTGCAAAAAATAATTTAAAAAAAGAAAAAAATTGAGCCCAACATTTTTGTTCCAAAGCGAGCCTGTTGTTTAAGTTGAGTTTGCCCCATTTTGCAACCTTTCATGCCACAGTTGTTAAGTGAATCATTCCAATTATTAAGTTAATAAAACAGTTGTTAAGTGAATCTGGCTTGGCCACTAACTTTGCTTGTCAGTTCACAAAAGATAATCACATGACCGCTGGACACTGCAACCCTCATAAATGTGAGCCAGTTGCCAAGCATCCAAATGTTGATCACATGAATATGGGGATGTTGTAACAGTCATATGTGTCATAAAAACGGTCATCAATCACTTTTTTCAGTAGTGTAATTTAAACAGTCACTAAACAAATGGTTGTAAGGCAAATTGTCAACTATGGATCACTAAGCCATCTGTTGGTTGAATGAAGTCATTGCAGTTATAAGTCATAGATCTTTTACTCAAGCCAATTCTAATTTAAATAGAATAGAATAGAATAGAATAGAATAGAATAGAATAGAATAGAATAGAATAGCGGAGCTGGAAGGGACCTTGGAGGTCTTCTAGTCCAATCCCATGCTTAGGCAGGATTTTGTTCAGCAACACAGTTCAGGGTGACTTGTAAACATGATTAAAAGACTAGAGGACTTTTATATTACTTCTGAGTTTACACAGTATGGCAAACCATGGTTAACTTCTTATGGAATAAGCCATGATTGACTGGGCTCATTAGTCCTATTGATTACAAATGACATGACTGAGTTCACCCAACATACAGTCTTAAGCTATCTAGTTGTGACTTATTCAAGAAATAAAGTGTGCATTTGACAGAATTGGTACTGTAACTAAAATGATTTTTCCTGTATAAATACGTGTTTGTTTCAGTGATGCCACTACATCTTAGGGACTTTTCAAAAGTGTTTAAATTAAAATTTTAATTTTAAATATTTTAATTTAATTTTGCTTTAAATGTTTTAATTTTATTTTGTTTTGATTTAAATAAATGAGTGTGGTCTAGTGGTTAAGACATCAGGCTAGAAACTAAGTGACTGTGAGTTCAAACCCCACCTTAGCTATGAAAGTCAGCAATGTCTTTGGGCCAGTTACTCTCTCTCAGCCCAGCCCACCTCACAGGGTTGTTGTTGTGGGGAAAATAGGAGGAGAAAGATGTGTTGGATATGTCGCTGCCTTGGAGTTATCTGTAAAAATAATGAAGGTGGGATATAAATAAATAAAGGTGCATCTAGGCTTTAAACTACTTATATAAATTGGACAATCAATGTGTTCTGGAGAATATTTTGCAGTACAAGGGGCATGTGAAAGAAAACTTGCTCACAGAAATATCTAGGCCTTGTCCATAAGATATTTGAATAGCTTCAATTCTATTGGTTTTGCAAAGAGCTTTGAAGACATGTGGTGAAGACTTTGAAGACTTTGGTGAGGATGAGTCACACTCTTTCTTTTTCTGTGTTCCCATCCAGCACACGTACCATATGGGGCTAGGTGCACCAGCTTAGATTTGCCCACACCTGGTTCAGGAAAGACAACAGTTTCTCTGGGCTACCATCAAATATAATAGACAGAGGGTCCATGGGTGGAGGTGAAGATGACTGGGTAGGTGGCTGGGGATCAGGATCCTGGAGGGATTGCTTGCTAATTACACAAGGAAGTTGTCTCCAGTGCAGAAGCTCTAAGTGAACATACAAAGCAAAACAACAATAAGCCCCCAGGGAGACATTATCTGCCAGATCTCCAGAGTGCAGTTTGCAGCTGGCTTGCCCTCAGCTGCCATAGAAATGGGAGGGGAAGTATTGGCATTTGGGGTGGGAAAGCACTCTGGTGTGAAGTGCTCCCGTGTAGATTGGAAGGGAGGTTTACTACCCATCCAAAGAATTGTGTTGTTTGGAGTTTTCCAAGGCCAACCATCCTGGGTCTCCGGAGGCATACAATGTCTGCTGACTATAGAGTTTCTCATAAAGTCATATTAGACGTTGGACCCAGGAGGAGGGACGGATTTGGGGTAACTTTCAATGTATAGCTTTCATGTCTCCCAGATTCTAATCTGTTGCCATAGGCACCTCACTGCACTGGGTCCCTTTCCATGTGCTATGTGCAATTCCCTTATTAGGGTGATCCTTGAGCCGTCCTGTGAATTAGTGTGGAGGCTTCTATTCTTTGCTTTAAATGGAATTGCAGGGGGCTTTGGGAGGGGAGGGGATAGGCAGAGTCAGAAAAAAGAAAATCTTTGGTAAATTGATCTCAGAGTCAATAGGATCATTTTCCATTTTTTACTCATTCATGGTAATCCAACTACATAATTTGTTTTGAAACTGCACCTGAATCCAAATTTGATTTTGAAAAGTCAGTTAACTAAAAGGTGACCAGAATTGGGAGTGACTTTCTCATATTTTCAATCATCTAGTCTAGTAGAGGATGGCAATCCTCAGCATTGCTTGTGTGATGAGCAAAAATTCAGCACTTTGCCTCTGTGCTGTCCAGACAGTATATAAGTAATGGGAATTGAGTTAGTTAAGTTAGAATTGGGAGCTATCCCCTTAAGGGAATGCCTCATGTTAAATGTAGTTAATGCATCCTGGGAAATGTAGTTCATGTCATGTGGTCACATCTGTAATCCTGATTGGTTACTGAATTGACCCTTGGTTGGGTTGGGGGAGGTTCCTTCACTCTTGCCTGGACCCCAGCAGCGTGCTGGTACCTCACCCCCTTGCTCCTTTGTTATGGGATGAAAGATCATTATTCTTTTACACTATGAAGTCAGTTATGCAAAGAATTGGACATTAGATGGATCTCAACATAACTGTGAGTTATATTTAAGGATGCCTGGTGCCCCCCAGCAATGAAAAGAAGTGTACAGCACAGATTGTAGTTTATTCTCACCATTGATGGATAAATCCTTTTGTATCAGATAATATCGTTTTGTTGTTTGGCTTTATAAATCAAACAGCTTTTTTTCACTGCACATACTGTATTTTTGTCTGGCAGGTTTTTTTTAAAAGCATCAGGATTTTTCCAAAAGAAGAAAAATTGTTAAAGCCGAACTTTACTTTAGAAAGCAAGAATGTCTTCCTAATTATTTTTGACCTGGAAGCCTGTAATAGTGAGGAAGGGAAGATTCTGCATTTCGACTAAGTAGATAGTTAACAAGTAGAGCAGGGGTGTCAAAAATCAAGGCACGTGGGCCGGATCTGGCCCAAGAGGTAGTTAGATCCTGGGGCCACTGTGAAAACAGTGAAGGACCAGCTCGCAGTGCCTCATCCCAGCCCAGGTCAACCAGGGGCTGATCTACAACCTGGTGGCATCCATCCAAGCTGGAGTGAGGCCAGCCATAGATCCACACCGCCTCCTCAGCCCAACCCTTTGGACATGAGCACAGGTGACAAGCGCGTGTGGGGACTGGTGTCCTTGGGACTACATTCTGAGCACTTCCTTTCACCCAGGGACGCTGGACCACACACACATGCTCGCCGCCTCCAGTCCTGTGGAAGGCTTCAAGAAGCTCTCATCCCAGCTTCTCTTCTCCCATTATTTCGTCCCCAATGTCACAGTGCAAAGCTGCAAGAGGGGAGACCCCCACACATGCATGCACACACACAAACATGTGCATGAGGCTGGGAGAGTTGAGTTGAGAGCCACGCAAATGCCCATCAGGTGCAGAGGCAATGACAGGGAGGGTGGGCTCAATATTGGAAGGTACTGTCCAGAGGTACTGGCAGCTTTTAAAAAAAGAAAAGAAAGCAGAGAAGGAAGGAGGGGAGGAAAGGACAGGAGGGAGGGAGGGAGGGAGAGGCAACTTGGAGATGTCCCAGTTCAAAGGAGAAACAACATAAAAAACAGGAGCTCTATTATACAGCCACAGCTCTCCTGTTATCTATGGATGCTCCCACTAAATGCAAACACTGGATAAACTGAGCCTGGTTTGTTCTCAGTCTTTTAAGTGGCCACAAACTATTAGCAGAAGTGACATTTGATCACAGCAAGGAGGCATCGAGAAAGTTTCCCTTTCCCAAAAGTTTCCCAAGAAATTGAATGAACAAGTGTTAGAGGGGAATACATTGGTATTCGTATACGCAAATACAATCAAGGTATGAAAAAGATATTAAAGATGGAGGGATTAACAAAGAGTTGACAGAATTGGATAAAATACTAACAGGAACAGAAGATAAGTTGATTAAAACACTATACTATTATTTATTAGGTGTTAAGTTGGAAGAGGAACAAGTTAAGGAAACAATGATAGCATGGGCAAATTTTTTTGGATACGCTATAGAACTAGATAAATGGCAGAAACTATGGGACAGAAATTATAAATTAACAATATCGACAGCATGTAAAGAAAACTTGTACAAGATGTTTTATAGATGGCACTTAGCACCAGCAAAACTAGTGAAAATGTTTAAAGATAAATCAACCAAATGCTGGAAGTGTCACCAAACACCAGGAACATATTACCATATCTGGTGGCCTTGCATAGAAGCTAAAAGATATTGGACACATGGTTGGAAAAAATGACTAAACAACATATAGATTTGAAACCTGAAATATTTTTATTAGGAATGGAACCTGAAGGTTATAGTAAAGAAAAAAACATAATTATACATGTATTAACAGCAGCTAGAATTGTATTTGCTCAGAATTGGAAAAGTGACAAGATACTGATAGAGGGAAAAGTAATTGAAAAAATATTTGAATGTGCAGAAATGAATAGTCTGCCTTTGGATTATGGATTTCCTGCCTGGTTGCTCACAGAGGGTCAGATTAGGTAATTATGTCTCTTCAGCCCTTATTCTTAACAGTGGTACACCACAGGGTTGCGTGTTGAGTCCCTTACTCTACACTCTTTATGTGCATGACTGCATTCCCACTCACGCTAGTAATACTATTTGCTAAATTTGCAGATGATACAACAGTGGTGGGACTCATCTCCAGGGGGAGATGAGTTTGCCTATTGAGATGAGGTAGACCGGTTGCTTTCGTGGTGTGGAGACAATAACTTGGTCTTCAAAACCAATAAGACCAAGGAGAAGGAACAGATCAGACATCCAGCCCTTGCTTATCAATGGAGACTGAGTGGAGCAAGTGTCAAGTTTTAAGTTTCTGGGTGTTACCATAAAAGAGGACCTGACCTGGAGTGACATTACAGCACTGGTCAAAAGGGCCCAGTAGAGATTATACTACCTGAGACTACACAGAAAACAACAATTGAATGAAAAACTGTTGGTGACTTTCTACTGTTGCATTACAGAGAGTATATTAACTTACTGCACCTCTGTATGGTTTGCCAATTGCACATCTTCTGGGCAATGATGTTAACCCTCTGGAGTTCAAAACATTCTCAAGGATCCCTCTCATCCCAGGAACCCTTTCTTTGAACTATTACCATCTGGCAGACAGTACAGAATAATAAAAACAAGGACAAATAGGCTGAAAAACAGTTCTATCCCAGGGCAGTAGCTCTTTTGAATTCTGCTGAATAGGGCAGTATTGGTGCGGTGTCGGGGGATTTCGGTTCAATGTGTGGAGGGTGAAAGATGTGTGTTTGTGTTTATTTTCATGATCATGGTCATGATGTGCAGTGAAAATGGTGTTTGATTTTGTTGTACAAGGTGCAATGACAATAAACTAAACTAAACTAAACTAAACTAAAAGATTAACATTGGAAATTAAAGAAAAAAGAAGAATCTGAATATTACATGGGACTTGTTTTATCAATGGTTAGAAAATAAAACAAATTAAAATGGATTAGATGTATATATAAAGCAATAAGAGAAGCTGGTGAAATAAATACATTGGATATTACTTATATGGGAATGTGATTATTGTTATATTGTTATATTGATAAAAAGAGTATCAATTAATTGTAAGCACATGAAATATGTACCTAATCAACACATGATTGAAATGGAATGGATTTATTGTATATAAATAAAAAATAAAAACTTTTCTATAAAAAAAGAATAAGTTTCCCTTTTGCATTTGAGCACCAAGAAGGGACAGGAAAGAAGAAAGGGAAAAAGGAAAGATAAAGGAAAAAGAAGGAAAGGGGGGAAGAGGGCAATGAAGGGAAAAGGAAAGAGGGGAAGGAAGAAAGAAAAAAGAAGGAAAAGGGAAGGAAAATGAAGAAAAGGGAGGGAGGGAGGAAGGAAATTATGAGAGGGAAGGTCTGAGGAAAGTCCTGCCTTAGCACTTGGCCATCAGCCACCCTGCTGCCTTTTCACAATCCCCTTGTCCCCTCTTCCTGACATCTCCTAGTAATTCCCCAATCCTATTGCTGAGGATGCTTTGGTTACAAACCTGGGTCTCCTCTCATGGAGAAGGAGTGGGCCTCCCTCTGACACACACACTTTGCCCTCCCGCACATACCATGAGCAACCTGGCCAAGGAGAGCAAGCACAGCGGCAGCAGCCTCAACCAGGCAGCCCCTTGGGGAGGGCTGGGCAGCAGGTATGGGATTCTACCGGTTTCCACCGGTTTGGTAGAACAGGTTGTTACGATTCCCGGTAGTTTGGAGAACAGGTAAAATGGGCCCCTGGCTGCCCCACCTCTCTCCGCCCACTCCTCCGTTCCCTGACCAGTCAGTCCTTATTGTGCACACGTGACATCGCATGCATGCACAACAATCACTGATGGCATTCTCCCCCGCCCACCCCACCCAGTCACTTCTTATAGCGCATGTGTGCTGCATTGCTTCACACATTTTCCCGCTCACCACCATCGCTTCCAGCAGCAGCAGCAGCAGCAGCAGCCAGTCAGCCAGCTATCATTACCGGCCTTCCACCATCTGATCTCCCTAGGTGAGTGAAGCTCTCCAAGCCCCAGTCGCCTACATGCTGCTACTGCCGCCAGCCCCAGTTGAGACACGACTCCTGGGCTGGCCTAGGCCACCACTGGCGCACCACCACAACCACCCTCACCCTTGCCACTGCCACCACCACAAGCCTCAGTTGAGTCATCACTCCTAGGCTGGCCTAGGCCACCACACCGCCTCAGCACTCACATCCTAGCAAGTTTCTCTCCCCACCCCACTTGCCTGGCTTGCTTAACCACCAGCACCGCAGCTCCATGCAGCACTCGTGGCCTAGCAAGCTTCCCACCCCACCCCACTTGCCTGGCTTGCTTAGCCACCAACAAGCGGCTCCATGTGACAGTAGTGGCCAAACAAGCTTCCCCCCCACCCCACTTGCCTGGATTCCTGTTGGCCAGGATGAAGGTGAGCCAGGGCTGACCCATCGCAGCTTGGGTCCCACCTGGATTCTCCACAGCTGCTGGGCCTTGCCTGCTAGGGGTGGGGGTGGGGAGGGCGACCAGGAAGCACAACGCTATGCCGCCATCATTGCCCCTTGCCTGCCGTCCCTTCCTTCTGCCACCTGCCAACCTGCACGTTTTGGCTGAATGGGGGCCGCCGCTGTGAGAATGATGTGAGTCAAGCCTCGTGAGAATGGATCTTCCAGCCCATGGAGCTTGCTCAGCGGCAGCCCGCACTCAGCTAAAATGCTCAGCTTGAGGGAGGGGCAGCTGGCAGAGGGGTGATGCGGGAGGCGTAAGCTTCATGCTTCCTGGTTGCTTCCCGCACCCCTCCCCCAGCAGTTGTGAGCCCAGCAGCTGCAGAGAATCTGAGCAGGAGACGAGGTGCGGGCTGGCAGAGAACTGAGTGGCGATGGATCTGCCCTGGCTGGCTCACCTTTCCCTCTACCACCAGCCACGGGAGGAAGGTAAGTTTTGCAGCCTAGCCCAGAGTTGCCAGTGGGGTAGGTAATTGAAGTTCCCAGCCCTTTCCTTTCCCCAAAAGAGGGAGGGAGGTAGTCCCACCGTCAGCCCCTTTGTTTGACCCAGAACCTTGCCTGCCGGCTTTTCCGGGCAACACGGGACCAGGTGTGAATGGACAATTGCACCAGGTCCCTGGGACTTTGGGAGACTGGTCAGGAAGTAAGTTAATGAGCGACGTTGGGAGCATGTCTGTGTGTGTGTGTGTGAGTGGGTCTCCTAGCTTTAGAAGGAGAGAGGGAAGGGATAGAGAGAAAGGGAAAGAGAGGGAAAGAACGAGAGGAAGAGAGAGAGGGAGAGAAAGAGAAGGAAAGAGAGGGAAAGAATGAGAGGAAGAGAGGGAAAGAGAGAGGGAAAGAGAAAAAAGAGGAAGAGAGGGAGAGAAAGTGAGAAAGAGAAAGAGAGAGAGGAAAACAGACAGAAAGAGAGGGGGAAAGAGAGGGAAAGAGTGAGGGAAAGAGAGGGAAAGAAAGAGGGAGAAAGAGAGAAAGAAAAAGAGAGGGGAAGAGAGACAGGAAGAGAGAAAGAGAGGGAAAGAGAGAGGGAAAGAGAGAGAGAGAGCACATAGCTGTCAAAATTCCAAAAACAGGTGAAGTAGCTCTGGGGAGGTGAGTCATAAATTAGAATACTTGCTAAGCAACTGGCCATTAAGCGAGGACCACTTGTATTTGGTTTGCCAATCACATGGCCACGCCCACCCAGTCACGAGACAACCAAACCACACCCATCCAGTCATGTGACCACCAAACCACACCCAGCCAGTCACATGACCACCAAGCCACATCCACAAATTAAGCCAAGCCAACAGAACCGATTGTTAAAAAATTTGAATCCCACCCCTGCTGGCCAGAGCTGAGCACTTGCCTTCCACTGCCCAGGGCTCCAGGCATGTGCTGCCGTTTGGAGGGGGTGGGGTCCTCCTCGTGGCAAGAGAAGGATGGCAAGGCTCTTCTGGTGGAAAAGGGTTTGGCGCTCACCCTGGTCTTGCCTTCCTCTGCTGGAGACAATGGATTTCCCCAGCCCCACCAGGGCCACCATAGGCACTCCTGGCTATGAGCAATGTAGAGCTGACTACACTCACCCTAGCCACAACCCCCCAGCCATGCCCCCCAGGTCAACCACAAGTCTGATGCGTCCCTCAATGAAATCTAATTTGGCACCTCTGAAGTAGAGTGGTGCTTTCCTGGTTAGAATGGGATGCTGATCCCTTTTGATTTGCGCATTCAGTCCATCAGAAATCATTTTTAAGCATCCCACGAAAAACTAGCTTTTTCTCTGTAAAATATTACAGATAATTAATCCAGGACAGAATCATAACTTTGATGGGGGACCCTAGTATATAATGCAGAGAGCGGAGAGCAGAGAGTGGAGAGCATATAGTGCTAAGAGCTGGGAAGAGCTGTGATTAGATGAGAGTGTGATTCTGACACAGAGAGACTGATTCTGAGAGTGAGCCATTCTTAGCGGCATAGAATGAACAGCATGGAATGAGCTGTGACTGGTGGAAAGTGTGATTCTGAACTGCAAAGAAAGAGACGGAACTGACAGAGGGTGATCCTAAACATCCAAAAAAGAGCCGGGACTGGGGGAGAGCAGGAGAGTGTGATTCTGAACGGCCATGACTTGCGGAGAACTGGGGAGACTCATGGAGAATCGATAGACCCTATCTGAGAGGAATAATCTCCTAAACAGTCTCCATTTAAATCACCCAGCTGATTAGTCAGCCTGCATTTAAATTCCCACTCAGATGATTGGACAACCTCCACTTAATCCCCAACCAAATCTCATCCATTCCAAACTCCCAAGTAGATGATTGGAGAGTTCATTCAAATCTTCTCCATTCAAAACTATCAAGCAGCAACGCTTCCTCTTTAAAACAAAACAAAACAAAACCAAACAATGTGACTTTAAGGAAAAACAAAGGAACTTTTCATTACAAACCTCCAATACTTCACTACCTCCACTATTTCATTACCTCAAGACCAATTATTGATAATGCTTTGTCTAAAATACTTGATCATTTAATAGTATAATAATTGTTAAATGACCACTAATTTACTGATTTATTGAATTTAGATTTAATATTGTATCTTTGATTATCTAGTTGATTGATTGATTGACTGATTTTTAGTAATAAGTAATCTTACTTTTGATTCGTTCTCTAACTTATCAATTAACATTTTTAATTACCAACATTCATTAAGTAACTGTCTACCTATCACATTAATTAGCTATTGTAATTGTTTAGTGTACTATTGTCATTGACCATGCCAGCCAAAAACTCCAAACCCTCCACTACCAAACAACAAAAGAATAATATCTCTACCAATGACCTCCCAGACTCCTGCACATGCTTCAAATGTCTTGAAACCATCAATGAAAACAAAAATAACATTAAGTGCCACATATGTGACAATCAAGCTCACCTTGCCTGCTTAAACTTAAACAAAAACCTAGCTGATCTCCTAAAAACATCACATACATTCCCTTGTCTATGTCCATCATGTCTACCTAAGCTAAACAAACTAAGTACCCTGCCTGACAGTTGAAAACATAGAATCAATCAATCAATCAATCAATCAAAAGAACGCATAGCAACACATTTTGAAACTATACAAGCAAGCCTAATCTCTCTTGGAAAAAAAATACAGCACATATAAGTAAATACCTATCAGCTTAAACTCAAATCCCAACTCAACAACCACTACCACAACTACTACCTCAACTACAATCACAATTACAACCAAAAATAACCACCAAACCACAGCCACAAATAATCACTATCTCATCAAATAATTCCACAAATGACATCCCCTTACTCATCAGAGACATCATGGAACGTGATCAGAAACGTCCAAATGCCATCTTATTTGGTCTTGAAGACACCAACGAATCAGATGATATCACCAAAGTTTGCAATATCATAAGCAACTCAAATACAACAAACATCTCTCCTGAAGATATCATTGAAATAACCAGAGATGGCCCTGAGTTCAAATACAATGATGGCTCGGTGGCCCCAAGATTTTGTAGAGTTGTTTGCAAAAATGAGTCCAGCAAACGTATATTCATTCATACAATAAACACCATTGCAAAAACCAATCCCAACCATAACAAACTTTGCTCAAGACCAGACTTATCCATACTGCAAAGAATCCGCTCCCGTGAACTCCGCACAGAACTCAAAAAACATCTAGACAATGGAGAGAAGGACCTGTACATTGACTACCATGCTGATTGTATCAAAAGTAAGTTACACAACCCACAACTCCACATCCAACCCTACCTCATCCAATCCACCATTGCTCAAAACTAGGCACGCACGCCCCTAACTACCTCAATTCCAACTACAACTGGCCTTAAATGCAAGCTACTCAATGCAAGAAGCCTTGTAAATAAAATACCTAAATTTCTCCTCTTACTAAATACGGCTAAATTCAACCTCATATTTTTCTGTGAAACATGGCTCAACGCATGGCTCAACTCTCCCTGACTCCATTACCACAGTAAGAGACTATCATGTTTACCGATCAGATTGCAAAATCCGTAAAGGAGGTAGTGTTGCTATCTTCTATAAAAAGTCCCTACATCTAAAAAACATTCAAGTTACCCAGGAGCTTGCTCTTCCTGAGACCATCGTCTGTGAACTGTCCTTAAATATCACATTTCGATTCTTACTATGTTACAGAGCCTGATTATGACATTGAACATATAAACAAGTTAAATTCACTACTAACATGAGCAACATCCTGCCCACACGCTTTTATCTTTCTTGGTGACTTCAATCTACCTCATATTAATCTACCTCATATAAATGCAATTAAAAAAATATTAACTGGACCCTAAACGAATGTAAAACTGAACCCATACATGCAACCTTCTACAATGCTGTAACAAATCTGGGACTGGAACAACTAGTAACCAACAATACTAGATTTAACAACTGCCTCGATCTCATGTTCTGCAATAGTTTGAATTCAATTTACGGAATACATATTAAAGAATGCTTTTCCAACAGTGACCACAACATGACTGACTTTTGTCTCAACATACATCCACACAAAAATCATCATAACGACGGGATCCCCAATTATAATTTTAAAAAAGAAATTATGATCTTATCGACAACAATCTCTCATCTCTTGATTGGCAATTTCTATTCACTGGATGCATTACAACATATTTTTACTTGAAATCAAAAAAGTCATCAAACTATATGTACCAATAACAACTCCCAAAACCAGAAAAAACAAATTACCCATAACAATAAGGAAGCTTCAATCCAAGAAGAAATCACTTTTGAAAACAAATTTGGTCACATTGCCAACTTCAAAAGCCAATACAAAAATTTATGCCACCAGATAAAGACTGAATGCACCAATTATCACATTAAACAAGAGGAAAACCTTCTACGCACCAATTCCACCCGCTTTCTACAATTTTGTAAACAACAAACTAAAAGACTCAAGGTCCATCCCACCCCTGAAAGGACCTAATGGTAAAGACTGCAACGATGACACCATTAAAGCCAACCTCTTTAACACATTCTTTGGCTCAGTATTTGTAAACAGCAATGGATCATGCCCAGTATTTCCTAGTCGAACCACAGACAACTACAATGATCTAATACATATCGATTTTACAGAAGACAATGTTGAAAAAGCACTACACAATCTAAAACCATCTCTATCTATTGGACCAGATGGAATATGTGCCTACTTTTAAAAAGCTATCCACTGCCATAGCCGAACCTCTAAGCATAATCTTTGAAAAATCTTTCAGGACCAGCTCCTTGCCAAACCTATGGTCACTAGCCACGGTCATCCCCATCTTCAAAAAGGAGACCCCAGCCTAGTTGAAAATTACAGACCAATCTCTTTATGCTGCGTCACCTGTAAAGTCATGGAATCAATTATTAACCAATCCATTATCCTCCACTTAGAGACAAACAACCTACTCTCTAATAAACAATTTGGTTTCAGAAAAAACTATCCTGTAATCTGCAACTCTTACACTGCAAAAACATATGGACTACACAACTCGATCAGGGCAAAGCAATAGACGCAATTTACATAGACTTCTGTAAAGCCTTTGATTCAGTGGTACACGACAAACTACTTGTAAAACTAAAATCTTATATCTCTGGACACCTGCATAACTGGATAGAAGCATTCCTGTCAAACAGACAACAAATGGTCAAAATCCATCCTATCAAATTCTGTACCTGTCAACAGTGGTGTGCCCCAAGGCAGTGTTCTAGGACCAACTCTCTTCATACTCTTGTCTACATAAATGACCGCTGTGATCATATTAAGAGCAACTGCTTTTCACTGATGATGTAAAGCTATTCAACACCACCAACAATACTGCTACCCTTCAAAAAGACCTCGGCTATGTATCAGAATGGTCAAACAAATGGCAACTTCAAATCTCAACAAATAAATGCTCTGTCTTACATATTGGCAAAAAAAATCAGAAAATAAAATACAAGCTGAATAGTCAAGACTTTGTTGATGATCCAAACTCTATCAACAACCTTGGAATACTCATCTCTAATGATCTAAGTGCTAGAGCCCACTGTAACTACATAGCCAAAAGGCATTAAGAGTTGTTAATCTAATCCTACATAGCTTTTTCTCTGGAAATATCACACTACTAACTAGCACATACAAAACATTTACTAAACCAATACTTGAATACAGCTCATCAGTCTGGAACCTGCATTACGTATCTGATACTAACATAGTAGAGAAAGTCCAGAAATATTTCACAAGAGGAGTTTTCCACTCCTCTACTCGTTGCAGAATACCTTATGCCACCAGAAATTTTAGACCTAGAAAATCTAGAACTACGCCGTCTTCGGTCTGATCTTAGTATATAAAATCATACATTGCAATGTCCTACCTGTCAATGAATACTTCAGCTTCAACCATAACAATACAAGAGCACACAATAGATACAAACTCAAGGTAAATCGCACCAAACTTGATTGCAGGAAACACGACTTCAGCAACAGAGTGGTCAATGTCTGGAATACTCTACCCGACTGTGGTTTCTTCCCCAAACCCCCAAAACTTTAACCTTAAGACTATCTACTATTGACCTCACCCCTTTCCTGAGAGGTCTGTAGGGGGCGTGCATAAGCGCATCAACGTGCCTGCCGTCCCTGTCCTATTGTTTCTTTTTATTTTTCTTATATGTATCCATTTCATGTATTCATAACTATGTTTATACTTATACCTGTTATCTTATAATCGCTTGACAAAATAAAATAAATAAATAGTGCCGCCTGAATATCATCAAAGGGAGATACCCTAAATAAATTCTATGGTAGCAAGGAATGGGTTAATTTCCTGCTATAATTTGCCCTTTTTTAAAAAAAATGCAGACTCTTCAATGCAAGTCTCATTTTAGTGCGGTACACGCGTAGCTCTGCGGAAAGCGCCGATGGGGCGGGATCACAATGGCATTTCCCCCTCATTCCTTAACAAGAGCTACCGGAAGGCAGACACGCTGCTTCGATACCGAAGGAATTGGGTGCAAAAGCGTGTTATTATTACTCAGTCTCGTTGGTTGACTCTCTCCACTTGAAGCTGCCTTTCTCAATCTCAGAGTGAGAGATAAGCAGCTACCGAAACTGACGTCTATACTTCTCTAACGGATTCCCGCTTTTGAAGCTCTAAGTGGCACGATGACGTGAGAGGCACGCTTGCGCCGAACGCGGCCGCTGATTCAGCTGGCTTCCGGGTTTCCCCGTCGAGTTTTTTTCGGGGTCGCGCCTAGGAGCTGGTGAGATCCCTCCCCCCACCCCTCTCCCGCCAAGCCCCGCCCCCTGGTGTCGGAAGGAGTCGGTTGGGGAAACAAGCGAAGTGTCATTAAAGGAACGCAAGCGGGGAAAGATTTGGGGAGGAAAACTATAGGAAGGTGTGGGAAAGAAGGTTAAAAGGTAGGTGGTGGGAAAGAAACATTGCTGGGATCAAGATTGTTCTTCACTCTGTTCCGAGATACAGGGGAATTTTAATGGGGAAAAAAGATCACAATCGGGATAGTGCTCTGCTAGTTACTTAGCGTGATGCCAGGCGGTTGGCTTTTACTCTTGGTGACGGGAGAGACAAATACTCGTTGCCTTGATTTGTCCCGATGACAACCGGCAGCTTTTTTAGAGACGTACCAGGAACCTGATCTTTGACAGACATTGTCTTCCCTGCTTTCTATTTAGTTCAAATTTGCTTAGTGTAATCAGTTTTTCTTATCTGTCATCCTCTTGAATCATTGACAAGGGCTGTGAAATTAGTTGTTTTTTTCTTGGAATTCAGAAGAATTTGTCTTTTCTCTCTCTTTCATTCTTCAGCTTTCATAACTATATTACTACTGAAAAGAACACTAATAAATAGCATTGTCTTCATTTTTCTTCCTCACTGTCTATGTTTATGGTTGTGTTCCTCACTAGGATTAATTTTCTATTTATTTCTCTTGCATGTGTCCAGGTTTATCTTTTTTTGAGCTCAAAAGAAATTATCTAACATCTTGACTTTTTCAACACCAACTTCAAGTTCACTAAGTAAGTAGGTTTTTATTGGTTTCATAATATTAATTTAAATATTTCGCATTCCATCTTTATTTCATAATGTCTTTTAACTCTTCTTTAAATTAATAAAGGGCTGTTGTCTGCATATCTCAAAATATTTCAACCCCTATTTTAATTGTGTCGTCTCTTCCAGTGCTGACAGTCATATAATCACTTGTAGATATGAAGATAGTATGATTCTTGTTCTCCACCTTGTTTAACTCTCCAAATTCAGTTTTTACAATAATCTCCTAGCTCATTTTAAAAATCCTTGTTCTAGGCTGCTGTCAACCTGCATATTTTCCACACTGGTATAATTTACACAAAGCTCTTGATATATTCAAATTAGGCAAAAATATAGTAAATATCTCTTTTCTTGCTATTTACAGAGAAGTAAACTACTGTTATTCAGTACTACCACTCCAGTGAATAGTTGTTCATTTCTATGAGCAAGAGTAAAGCTCTCTTTGGGTAGACTTTTGCTATGAGAACAGTCTTTCTCTCTGTTCATTAAATTGGTGAGATCATTGCTGAAAGAGATCCTTCAGAAAAGCATCAAGTGTATGTATACAAATAGTCCTCTACTTACAACCATTTGTTTAGTGTGTTTTTGTCTACTCAAAATTACAATGGCACTGAAAAAAGCAACATGACTGTTTTTCGTACTTACAACCATTACAGCATCCTCATCACATGATCAAAATTCAGAGGTTACTAACTTAACAACTGTAGTGATTCACTTAAAAGCTGTGGCAAGAAAGCTTGTAAAATGGGGCAAAACTCACCTAACAACTGTTGCTTAGCAACAGAATTGTAAGTCTAGGACTACCTATATGGTGCCTATTGCAAGTTTGCTGATGAAAACAATTACCTTGGAGAACATCTCTTACCATTTAACAGTTTCAACAAAAATAGTTCTGTTAGTTCACTCTCCTACCAGAGCACCTCCCAGATGTGTAGGCATACTAATTCCACAACTCAATATACCTACTACAACTGTGTTGGAGGGAAGTTTTAATAATAAACATTTGTGTGGTTCTAGGAGTCACTTTACTATATTGATTAACCCTTGGGCCATATCAAAGTGCAGAGTTCCAGACACAAATTATTACTAAAATCTGATAAAAATTTAAAATGGAATTGGACAAAATACAATTTTAAATTAAATTAGAATAAAATATGATTTAAAATGAAATTGAAAAAAAAAATATAGATAAATAAAATATGATAAAATTATATTCTGGTATCACCCCTACAGTCTACCCCAACTACATATGCTGATCTCAACTCTAGGAATCACTTTTACAGTACATTTTTTATTGCCAGTTTAGCAGGATATGCAGACTGAAATTATTATGACACTCCTTGTAAGTAGACCCAAAACATCAAATTTCTCTTCATTGACTCTGCTGTAAGCTGATAGAGCTCAGTCATTACTTATCCAGATCACTGGATTTAGTGCCAGAACCTGTAAGCTTTGATAAGTAAATTGTTTTTACTTATTCTGTTATTTAGGTTGATTGTACCTGGGAAGCTCTTATTTATTCAGCATTTGTAAGTTTGTACATCTTTTATTTCTTTTGCAATTGTGTTTGTGTGTGTGTGTGTGTATACATATGCATACACATACATACATCTGTTTGATATGCTTGATTATTTAGTGATACTAGTTTATAGTGATTTTATTAAAGATTATAATTACAATCATTATCATTAATAATGCTAGTTTATGACCACTATAGAAATGAATGTTAAAAGCTGAAAAGTCCAATGATTCTTAGCAAGGGTCATGCTGAGAAGTGAAATCTATATTTTTAAAGTATTCCAGATGAAGAATGATACATTAGTTTATTATAGTCTGTTGAATGTTGAGGGCTGAGAATTGTGTTATGACATAAACTTTTGTAGACTTCAGCCCAAGAGTTGATTTACAATTAGCAGAGTTGTCATATATTTGCATGTTAGACTTCTATCCTTCTCAAGTAATCTTATAGGGCAATTTTATTCTCCTTCATTAGGATGCTAAGAAATCCAAAGAGATGACAAGGTAGAAAATGCAAGATGCTGTACTTGTACAACATTCTGGCCAACCATATTTAGTTTACAATCCAGCTCATATACAATCCAGCCTATATGGTTAGTTTAGTTTAGCGTATCTAATGCAAACTCAGAAAGCAAATTAACAGTAAATCATTATTGAATTAACAATGAATATGCTCATTGTACAGTATTTCTTTCATGCTGGTTAAACATTACAATAAATATAAGTCTTCTTTAGGTTTTTTTTTAAAAGGTCTTTCCATTGGAAAGAAAATTTTGACCCATTCAAGAACTGATGAAAATATCCTTCCCTATTTCATTCATGGCATTTCTCATTTATAGGACTACCAGATCTGGGCAGCAAAGAGAAATGGAAAACTTTTTTGCTGTCTTGTCATTGTCATCTCAGTTGTAGTCTAATAGCTCCCCATTTCTTTTCTGAATTGGAAGCAGTGGGGACTGCAGTATTTGTACCGAGGTCAGGAGGGGAGAACATGTGTCCAATTTCTACCTCCTGATCTAAGGCGTAAAATTATAAATATAAGCAACATTGTATGAATTGAATGAATGGTTATTTGACTGGTTGATTGGTTGCTGTGGAATTCTTAACAGGAAAAAAGAGAAAAAAGCATAGCTGAAGTACTCCTGTATCCTAGCTAGCTTCATATTTCTTAGGAGGAAAATATTATTTGAAAATAATGCTTACAATTGCTGTTACAGAAAACAAAACAAAAGAATAATTTCTGTCAGGCTTAGTTGTTGAGCCAGTTTGGTGAAGTGGTAAGGTGCTGGCCTAGAAACCTAGAAACCAGGAAACTGGGAGTTCTAGGCCTCCCTTAGCCATGAAAGCCAGCTAGGTAACATTGGGCCACTTGCTCTCTTTCAGTTCAATCCACTTTACAGGGTTGTTGTTGTGGAGAAAATAAGAGACAAGAGAATTAGGTACGCTTGCTACCTCGAGGTTTTTGTAAAAAGGTGGAATGTTTTTTCCAATTTCCAGGAATTTCTTTATGATCTCCGATCCAATAGTTGTTATGACCCAGTTCGTTAAGGTAAGGCAGGCCTCTAGAGAGTCCTTTTATTGCTGTCAATAACTGTTCAACCAATAGCCTCCAACAACCAATAAGACTCCACCTCATGCTACTGTCAGCCACCCTCAGTCCCCCAAAGAACAGCCCATATATTATGAAGAAAGTCCACAAGACAAAGCCCAGGCATAAGACAAATGGGAGTCCTTGAGGCAAAGATGAGGTACAAGGCAAAAGGCCGTTCTGAAAGCAAAGCAAAAGGCAAGGGGCAGGTATTCCTCATCAAAGGGGATCTGCTGCCTATCAGCACCACTGTCTGTCACAGCCAATCCTCCCCTGTGTCTGTGAAGGCAAGCAGCTCTCCATCTGGCCGACCACCTCCCCAGTGCCTAAGTGGCTGGGACAGCATCATCCTCAGACCCTGGCTTCTCCACACGTGCCAAGGGAGATGTGCCGTCTCCATCTGGCAATCCCAGTTCCAATTCCCCCTCTTCCTCCAAATCAGGCTCCAATGGGGCCATGTCGCTAGTTCTGCTTTAGACCTGTAAGTCAGTCGGTGACATTGGGCCAGTCACTCTTTCTCGGCCCAACACACCTCATAGAATAGTTATGGAGAAAATAGGAAGAGGAAAGAATGTTACGTATGTTTGCCATCTTGAGTTACAAAATTGGGATAAAATTAATAATTAAACAATAAAATAAATATGGACTTGTGTAGCTTTTAAAAATGTTCAAAGTTGGCATCCTTATTGGGCTTTTTTCAGTAGTGCTCATGTGTTTAAAACAAGTCAAAAATATACTTCTTGATAGATGCAAAGGATTGTATTATAATATACACATCTAAAATGTTTGTGTAAGTATAATATATATTATAATTTATGTAAGTGTTTTTCAAACTTGACAACTTTAAAATGTGGCTAGGGAATTCTGGCAGTTGAAATGCACACACCTTAAAGTTATTCCAATTAGCAATGCATATTTCGCAAATCCTCCTCCATTTTACTGCTTCTCCTAAGCCATCTTTTTGTGAAAAGACCCAAACAAGCATGGAAGGGCAAATCTTATAGTAACACTGTAGCTGCTTTGTTCCTGAGAAGCATCATCTCACATTCCAGTAACCATCAACATATCTCGATTGGAGGGCTTTTATTTCATTAGTCAGTGTACAGATTAACAGAGTTGAAAGTAACCATTTCTGACAAATGGCAGTCCAGTCTCTTCTTGAAAGCTTCTAGTGTGAAGATCCCACAACTTCCAAGGGCAAGCTGTTCCATTGGTTTATTGTTCTCATTGTCAGAAAATTTCTCCTTATTTCTAGTTTGAATCTCTCCTCAATCAGTTTCCATCCATTAGTCTTGTGTTACTATTTCATAAGTATGCTTTGAGGAGGAAAAGCTGCTTCTTACCAAAGAGGATTAGATCTTCTATTTTAAATCTGCAGTGCTAAAACACTTGTAAATCTGAGTGACCATAGGTGCTTTCTTCTGCTCCTAGTTACTGGATAGAAAAGTCAGACTTCTAAGCATTTGAGCACATAGCTGCAAATGAACATAAAATATCTTGCTTTCTATCTCCCAGGTCCAATGACCTGCCCTCCCTAATAGGATGCCACAGGAATACAATGTGACATGCTGCTTCTGGTAAACTAGCCATCTCTCTCCTCCCCTATCTGCTCTATTTGTCTGAAAATGCAGTTTACAAATAAGTAGGTGCCCATTTCTAATATTCTGAAACACCTTAAGCCCTTTTCAGGCTTGATTAGGATACAAAAACATATCCTGTATAAGGAAGTTATATATGGTACTCCTACACCAATATTCCTACTATCTAATGTTTTGTGCTGGATCATCTGAAACCTTTCCACTCATTTAGGCTTTAGACGTAACTCCCAAACAGATTAAAGTTAAGAACTAAGTTTGGGCAAATTGTTTGAGTATGTTGAGTCTCATACAAAAAAACATGTCTCTGGATTTTTAAAGCAATTCTACCTTTTTTTCCAGCCAATGCACCCATTTTGTCAATTACTCCATGTATATGTTTGCACAACTATTTTAACTTGATATTTTTCCAGGAAAAATAATGAGGCATGTACAGGAGAGTGCTTATAAAGCAATCATACAAATCTGGAAGAAGATGCAGCTGCTTTAAGAGTTAAGACAGAAGTGCTTTTTATGTGCTTGAAGAATTTGCACTGTGTTCTCAGAGATTTAGTGATTGGGCGTGGAATATACAGAGAAGTATATTGGAAACAAGGCCTCTGATCTGACCTTCAGTTTCCTATTGAGTCACAAGGCCTGACAGATCATTAGCAGCAGTTTTTTTTATCACATAGTGAGACATATACTAGACAATCATGTTGTAGCTTATTATTTGTGGATGGATTATTGTTTGATGTGCAAAAAAGCTCAAAAATCAGATTTAGTTTAAAAATTATTATTAAGCATCATAAATATCTTGTGAACATAGATGTTGTTGGTTGATACTACAATAGGGCAAGATAAATGAAAATCCAAGATAAATGTGGAAATGAACATTTGGATAGTTTATTCCTAAAAATATACAAGACAAAACTGAAACAGGATATTTTTAAATGAACTATTTATTTATTCCATAGATCTTAAGATCTTGAGAATCTTTTAGTCACTGTGGCCATGACTTATATTGAGGCAAAATTATTCCCTTCCCACCCCCCACCCCCACCCTTTTAATGGGCCTTGCAAGCCGTCCTATGTTAAACAAGGAAATTATAGTATGAGCTGGGAATTTGTAGATTCTGCATTTGCTACTTTTACAGTCTCAGATGCTCCAGAATAACAAATCGGTGACTTCCATACAATCTGCTTTCATAAATTTGTGTGCAAGATACAAAGCTTAAACCAGAAACTCGTGAGTTTTTTAAAAATAGAGAAACAAAACTGCTCAATTGCCTATTTCAATTTTTTCTCTCCTATTTATCCCAAAATAGACTAAACTTCATACTTTCTTAAATTGTGCTGTCCAGACAGTTTAGAGTTAATGGGATTTGGGATAGTTAGGAATTGAGAGCTGTCCCCTTAAGGGAATGCATCATGATAAATGTAGTTAAGATATGCTGAGAAATGTAGTCCATGTCATGTGGTCACATCTTTAATCCTGATTGGTCACTAAATTGACCCTTGTTGGGTTGGGGGAGGCTCCCTCACTCTAGACTGAATCCTATACCATGGAGTCGCTACAATCATCATCATGGGGATGAGAGTTTAATATGTTTCTACACCACAATTCAGATATGCAAAGGATTGGACATTAAGAAGAACTTCATCATAAATGTGAGTTGACAGGATGCCTGATGAACCAATAAAAAAGACTTTGTATAGATGCTTTGTGGAGTTGCCCTGTCTGTTTTATACCCATCCAGAGTGTAATAAGCAGAACATAAATGCTCATTTGCATTTTGCATATTTTTTTTCAAATCAGAATTGTGAGTTCCCATTCAGATTTGTGGTCATGAGCTGGTTAATTTTTTTTCCACAGAATTTCTGATCAAAATCACCCACCCTACAAGTTTGTCAGAAAGGAAGATGTGAGATCAATTAGTTTTGGAAAAGAAATGTTTGCTATTAATCAAAGGTTACAACAACATGTGTTGCTACAGCATAGATTTTTCCTGTTTTATAACAATGCCTTGTATTGTTCATATTATAATAGTGTATTCATTGGTAACCAGTGGTTATTGATAAGTATAAAATGTAAGATTATTTTTTTCATTTTCTTTCCTAGTTTGTATCTTTAGTTTGTACTTTTTTAATTTTCTTTTTCTTTAAGATTAAAGATTTCTTTGCTTTAAAAAAAAGATAAATTAAGTGTTCAGAAAAAAAGGGAGAGGAGAAAGAATCGTCTATATCTAAGCTCAATTTATGCAGTACTTTTTTCTCCAGACTTGCAACCTATTAATTACTTAGTCACTTCCCTAATAGTGTTAAATGTATACAATATATATAATACAGACCTATTCTCTCTGAGGTGGAATGGGGGATACTGATGGTGAGAATTTGTTAAGAACTGTTTAGAAGGAATAAATCATCTTTTCTATTAATTTATTCCAATTGTCTGACACCTGTTATTTTCTACCATTACTTTCTGTCTGAGTAAGCTATTTAAACTGAAGGGGTAGAATGTACTATAATATATCTATCCAATAATGAATCGATGGATAGATGTGTGCACGTTTTACTCCTGTATTACTCTCTGCTTTCACTTCTGTGCATGTTTTATTCATGCACTGCCATCAAAACATCTATTTAAGGTAGAAAAATAATTTGATTTATTAAGGGAAACAATACAACTTAGAATATACAAGCATTCCATGGAAGATCTAGCTATCCATGTCTTCTAAACGGGATGGGCATAAATTCACTTCAGTGTTGGAGCAGTATGTCTCTGAGTATCAATTGCTATGGAACAGGAGTTACTGGCATATTCTGCTTTTGAGCTTTCCTGGGAATGCTGATCTCGGCCTCAGACCTAATCTGTCAGGGCTTTTCTTATTTACACTGAACGGCTCTGTCTACATCAGGGGTATCGAACTCCATTTCATTGAGGGCCACATCAGGATTGGGTTTAACATTGGGGGGCTGGTGGGAAGGGTGGGCATGGGTGTGGCACACCTCCGCAGACATGGTTTTATAAACTTATAAAAATAGGGAAGCATACATTTCTGTGATTTTGTTTTTTTTCATACTTACTTGATCTACTTGATCACCTTATGAAAAAGAGACCAGATCAAGAAACTGACTCCATAGGAAGACTAGAACTATAAATTGTTGACATAGGCTATAGTAGCAAAATCCTGTAAGCCTGAAAGGTAAAATATTTTACTTTTCCTCCCTTTTATAACCACCTGAGTCAAGGATGGCCTCCTGAAGCGCTCCAGAGGCCCTGTTTTGGGCCTGGAAGGCCTCACGGAGGTCAAAAGCAGTTGCTGAGTGGGGGGGGCACCCTGCGAGAGGCACCGCAGGCCAGTCCTTTGCTATTTCCAGACTGGCACAGTGGGCCAAATCTAAGCACCCCGCAGTCAGATCCAGCCTGCGGGTCTTGAGTTTGACACTCCTGCTCTACATAATTTTTCCCTTTCTACATGACTGAATATAAAACTTGGAAGTAAATAGACCACAATCAGTGAAGCAGATTTCCTTAAAAATATAATTTTTCCAGTTTAGAACTGGAAAAACTATGCCATTTACCAATCAGTCAATACCATCAATGTGTCATGAGACACTGTCTATTTATGCCGTAATGCTGTACTGGATCTTCTATAAGGATTCACAGATTTTACCTAATAAAATATTGGGGAAATGCTGATCTTTTTTACATGTAATTACTATTATCAGAGCAATATGAAGTAGTTTCTTTGAACATGGCCAAATTCTGCTATGTTGTATATAAAATTAGGCAAATTTTAACTGCCCACTGTTAATCCACCACTAATCGCAATATATTATTCTGTCTGTCTGTCCTTTACTTTTACTTTTATTATTATTGTTTTAATGCTTTTATTTACTGGTCTGTGATCATAATAAAGATTGATTGATTGTAAATCTAAGTCTATGTAAATTTAGGTAATTCTAAGATAGGTGTCCCTGTTCTATGCTTGGGTGACCTTTGAAAATTCTTGGGAAGAGACGAAGCTAATCCTTTTGAAAACTAATTGAAGTTCTATTCTTTATTATTACAAAGTTTTCCTGAAATACATTTGTCTGGAACAAATGTTCATCCCTCTAAAATAGGAGTCTCCTGCCACTTACATTATAATTTTACTCTATTAGTAGTAGTAATTCTGTCCTCCCTAAGCTCCCATATGCTTAGAAATAATCTTTTGAGAGAAAGAACAGTAAAATGATTTCTAGAAGTCTGTTTAAAAGATGAATCATGCAAAAATAAAAATTATTAAAAAGAAAGAACAAATATAAGGAAAAATATTTGTAGCTCGGGGTGACATGAGGGGTCCTTGGTGTTCCCTGAGCTTGCTTGTTGTATTACCCAAACTAGGCAACATTATCAGTGCTAGCAAGGAGTGGGGCTTGCTCTCAGTTTATATTCTAGTGGCTTTTCTTATCATTGTTGGTGGGGGTGGTCTTAAAGGTTCTTTGGTTGGGCTGTTTGCTGTTGGCTTCTTTGGCAATTTCTTGATTGGGGTATTGTTTATTTGATCGTTGGTCTGATGTTAACCTTGGAGTTAATCTATACTGCTCTGGTGGCTGATTGCTGATGGAGAGGTGCTTGGATCTTTTTGTTCTTATTTGGACTGGGTGATAGTCTCTTTTGCATCATCTATAGATGTTGTTAATGTTATTTCTATTGATGACTGATTTGTCAGAATGCCAGGGTTCTAGAAATTCCCTGGCATTTTTGGACTTGGCTTGGTCTAGTGTGGTCACATTTTCCCATTTGAAACTATGGTTAAATTTGTCCATATGTTGTGAAATTAAATTTTCATTATGTTACCTTGTTTCCGTGTGTGCGTGTACACACACACACACACACATATACACACACACACCAAAAGACCCATTAAGTCTTATTTTCGGGGGATGTCTTATTTTTCAGCTGTCCGCCTGCTCCCTTCCACGGTCTGCTTGCCCCCGGCCACAACACCTTACAGGGTTTTCCAGGGCAGATTCACTTTTCGCCTGGACTAAGAAATGACGGAGACTGGTGTCAGTGTATAAGGTTCATAAATTGGAATAGACATGATAACAGGTCAGCCAATGGGGACTGTTTGGTGACCCAGATGACTCGGAGCCTGAGCGTGGCTTAGGTTCACTGATCTGTGTATATATATGAGTGCCTCTGTATTATATCTTGCTTCTGTGTTTATATAGCTTCTGAAATTGTGACTTCTGGATTCTGAGTTCTGGTTCTGGATATTGTATACATGCATCATACTGTATATTATTGTATATAAAGAAGTTTCTTCTATAAATGAATCCTGCTGAATTATTTACTTGTGTGCTGGTTGGATTGCTGCAAACTCTAACAACTGGAAGCTTCGTCTGCTTGCAAATGTGGTGCTTTGAAACAGAGTGATTAGCTCCATTTCAAAGCGCCCCAATTGCTAGCAGATAAAGCTTCATCTCCCTTTGTTTGGGAGCCTATTGGGTGCTTGGGAATGGAACAATTTGCTCCATTCCCAAGCGCCCCATAGGCACCCAAGCACTTTTTGCCTGGATGGAGAAATGATGGATACTGGAAGCTTCACCTGCTTGCAAATGGGGCGCTTTAAAATGGAGCATTTGCAAGCAGACAAAGCTTCCAGTCTCTCTCTGGGTGAAAAATGTGCAGCAGAGCCAGGAGGAGGAAGAGCCAGGGGCAGTGGGGCAGGCAATCTCAAGGCGCCGCTTACTCTGTCCCACCGTCTCTCAGTTTGCCCGTGGCTGCACCAGGGTAGGCACTCACATGGGATGTCGAAATCGCTCACCACTGCCTGCTGCCAGTGCTGCCTCCCATGAGCCTCCTGTGAGGCAGGCAGCTGTGCAGCACATCCAGATCACCTCTCTCCCTCTCCCCCGCCTCTGCCTCCATGCTTGGACTTATCAGGCTACACTAAGGGGCCAGCAGGCTGTGGCTGCTGCTGGACACCATTGGTTCCTGCATGCTTGCTGCCTCTTATGCGGGCCACTCCCATTCCCTGGGCTTATTTTGGGGGTAGGGCTTATATTAGGTCCACCCCAAAAATCAGGCTAGGGCTTATTTTGGGGGGTGGGTCTTATTTTTCAGGAAAATACAGTAAGTGGTATTTGTGGATGCATTCTGCCAGTCTTCTACCTGTTTGTCCGACATAGTGGTTGTTGCAGTCCTTACATTGTATGTTGTAGATGACTCCTGTTTTTTTCTTTGGGGTTGTTGGGTTTTTTGGTCTGCTTAGAATGTTTTGAAGGGCTTTAGTTGGCTTGTGTGCTATGCTGATTCCATGTGGTTATAGTAGTCTGTTGGTGATCTCTGAGATACTTTAGATGTATGGGAGTATAATTCTTTTAGGCTTTGTATTGGTTGTATTAGGTTGAGTGGCCAGGGACTTTTTGATAAAGTTGTATGGATATCTATTTTGTTGGAATACGTTGTATAGATGCTCTATTTCCTTTTTCTGCTGTTCCGGGTTGCTACAGTATGTTTGGGTGTTATTGATGGTTCTATGGGTGTTCTCTAATTGGTCGTTTTTTATTATGGTGAAGGTTCCATTTTCATATCTAATCCATATTTCGGTTGTATTTGTGGAAATGCTATGGCTTCTAGATGTTGCACGACAACTTCCCCTATAAGTCCTAATGTTATCTAGTTTGGGTAATGAAACATCTGCAAGAAAACAAGCAAGCTCAGAGACCAAGAAAGAACAGCAACCTTTAATTTATCACTGGAATAATAGGCCTGAAGATTACCCAGTGAGTTTTCCATGCTAGGAAAAGAAATTATATTTCTATTTAAATTAAAATATGTCCATATTTCTAACTGAAAATGCATACATGAATTCATATTTGTATACATGAATGCATACATCTTTTTGGCAAATGAATGAGCTGATGCATTTTCTCATTGGATGAGCAAGCTGAATAGGAAATAGGTCTTTTCTGTCAGTCTTCTTTGTGTAAAAAGGCAGAAGAACTTTTTAGCATCACTGATCATGTGAACTGAAAAAAAATCTTAAATTAGAGTCTTGGCTCATGCACAATAAGGGTTTCTTTTTCTCTTATCAACAATCTGCTGATTTTACTGCCAAAGCTGGTTCTTTGACAGTGGTGCTTCCTGGTTTTGAAGGGAGCATTTAGGAATGACCCAAAACGACTTTTGGACAATTGTGGGCCCAGATGGGAACAGGGGTCTTGAAGATTCCAATTCCCTCTGGAAGTGATTAAAGTCACTTGGCATATATACCTGCCTGCCAAGCAATTTCATTTTCTAAGCATGCCTGAATATTAACTTACAAATTTTGAATTTGTTTTATTTTGCTTTTTGCTTTGAAAGTTGATTAGTGGTTGAATGCTGATTTATTTCAGCCCCTTACTGGACTCTAATTGCTTTTTCTCTTTTTCCTTTTTGGTATATGTTGTTCTGGATAATTCCCTTCTGTATGGAAGGATGGCCACATTTATGGGGTGAATAGCTCTCAGACTCTCATCACTGGATTTCGTATTTTTTTAATTTGTAAAATATCTGGAGGTTATTTTTATTGAATTTTTCTTATAACCTTCTTATAACTGAAATATAGAGGAAAACATACTTTTTTTGTTCTTGTTTCCTGATGAAGTTTCACAGATTAAAATAGCTGAGGAGTGGCTGAAACCTAAAAAAGGAGAATGGGAGAATAGTCAAACTTTAGCTGAATTTATCTTTAGAAAGCTGAATGAAACTACAATCTTTTTGCAATAAAAGGTGAGGACATGGAACTTTGGATAAAAATGCACAGAAGGACTTGTATCAAGTTCCAGATCAAAGAGATATTTTTATAGCTGGAGAATTAACAAAGTGGATTTCTTCTGTTATCCCGAAGTTCAAGCCTGTATATTTCTATTACAATATCAAGTCTCTGATTGAAAGGAGAAGTGACAAATTCCTTTCTTCAACAAGATTAAAGGAGACTGGATGCATAACATAATGTCTTCTATTTGGATTTTGATCGGAAGATAGATTTATTATTGAGACTGAATCTATTACATTTCATTAAACAACAACTGATAAGAGATAGTATTAAGAAATAAACATGTTTTTTTGATTCAGGATGAACTATTTATAACTTTTGGGATGATGCCATGGTAAACTTTCTATGAGTAGAATACAATAACATTTTGTTAACAGAAAGTTTTGAAACTTTAATTTTGTTTTGGTATTATTATTATTCTTGTTAGCTCCTTCGTTACTAATATATAGAATAGAATAGAATAGAATAGAATAGAATAGAATAGAATACTTTATTGGCCAAGTGTGATTGGACACACAAGGAATTTGTCTTCGTGTAAATACTCTCAGTATACTATAATCAATAATATTAAATATTTATTTAATAATAATAAAAATATTTATTTAATAATAAAAATAAATATTAAAAAGTCAGTAATATGCAAATAGATTTAGTAGTTTAAAATTTTTGGGAAGGCTTGCATCGCAAGAGGTGGGAACTAATATTATACTAATGTAGGATCAATATTGAACTAGAAGGGATAATATGTATTGTTGTTTTGATGCACTTTTTAAAAATGTTTTGATTGTTTTGTGTTTTTTTGTTCAAAGTTTTTATTTTTATAGCATATAAAAATTCCAATTTCAATTGAACAGTGTGTTGTCTGGGTACAAATAGTTTTAGGATATAATAATCAAAATGTTTACAACAATATCCATTTCATTTATGTTAATTATAGTAGTATCAATAATAATAATAACAATATTATTTACTTAACCAATTCAACAGGCCTTTCTTATATCACTGATCTTAACCATTTATTTCCCTGTATCCAGCTCCTGTTTTTTTTCAGCTAGCCATTGATTAAAATAAGTCCCAAGTCAAAAAGTATTCAGTTTCCTTCTTTTCCTTGATTATAAGTATTAGCCTATCCATTTCTGCACATTCTAATATTTTTTTAATCACATTTTCATCTGTTGGGATCTCTTCACATTTCCATTGTTGTGCAAATACAATTCTAGCTACAGTCAATGCATGCAAAGTCAAATATGCATTCCCTCTATTATATTGATCCATTTGCTTGTTATATATTGCCTTAATCATGTTAATAAATCTCTCCCAAAGTCCATACATTTTAGTTGTAACAATGTAAATTGCCAGTTTACATTGTCAAATGCTTTTTGTGCATCCTGGAAAATTAATGCCATTTGTTTTCCAGGATGTGCTTCATAATATTCCAATGCATTTAAGATCATTCTCATATTGTGTTTAATCTGTCTCTTAGGCAGAAAGCCATTTTGATATGAATGTATACATTCATTCAAAAACCTTTTCAGCCTCTCTGCTATTATTGAGGCAAATATTTTATAGTCAGCATTCAGTAAGGATATGGGTCTTTAATTTTTATCTGCATTAAGTCTGAATCTTCTTTCGAAATAAGAATAATGATTGCTTTCATCCATGAATTTGGTACTTTCACTTCAAATAGTACTTCATTGTAAACTTCCAACAATGATGGGCCCCAAATATCTTGTAAATGTTTTATTATTCTTTTGCTTCTTAATTGCTTCTGACAGTTCCATCATTGATATACATTCATTTAGAATAGTTTTCACTTTCACTGTTTTTGATATTTTAGGTAGATCTGCTTTTTTCCAAATATTGTTTCTATGCTTGCTTCATCAGTCAGCTGTCACAGCTTCAATCAGGCATGCAATGGCTATCTTTTTCTTCCTGCCAGCTTGAGAGCTTCTTCCAAATCAAACAAGGAGTTTGCAATCTCCTTGAGATAGACGGAGTGTCCTCTCTCTCTCTTCATCACCCCTCCAGGGTGACTTGGGTGCCTCAGAACCTCCTAGCAGGTCGAATTTGGTGTGATCCCACGGAGCCCCATGGAGATGTGTCATGTCACTGTGTCAGGCCCACCTCTTCAATTCTTTTGTGTTTTTGACTTGGTTTTTTTCCCCTGTGGGATTTTCTCTTTGGAGTTTTCTATTTTGTATTTTAATCTTGAATAAAATAAAAATGTAAATTAAAAAGAAAAAAACCCGAAACATTTCTTAAACTCTTCCCCATCAGCATAAAGATCAAACTCAGCATCTGATAAACTTCACCTTTTCAGCATACTGAGTCATAACTTAAAAGGCAAGGCAGTTTCAGTCAGATGATGGGGGAAAATTTTGTCATCATCTTATGTGGAACAATACAATCATGCCTTGGAGATAATAGCTTAAGTTTCCAGATTCTGAGTTATCACTGAGTGATAAAGCTTTAGTTGTTTAAAAGTTTTCTGTCCAAAAATGCTGACTTGGTATCTTATCATCTGCTCCCATCTAAAGAGAACTGATTCACAGAAGGAGAAACTAGACCACCTTTGAGATGGTCTTATTTCAAAGTACTAATTTTGAGACATGACTATCAGACACAATTAATGCTGTTTTATAGTCTGTGAGATTAAGGAAGGTGGAGTGGTGCGACTATGATTAGCTGTCATGCTAGAATCTGTGTTTGCAGTAAAAGATCTACAGGTCTGATTGTACTCACATTATACATTTGGATGCAGTTTTGCCTGTCATGTATTTGGACTATTTTATATTTAAAGATAAAAATTATTCCAGTATGCCTTGAAAAGTTCCTGTTTTTAAATCAGAAAGTTGTTAAAGTTCCAAGTAATGAACCCAAACCAATCAGCACTCTGAGACGTTCAGCTTTCTCAAAGGACTGTTTTATTGAGTACACCATTTGGGTATAAATGGAAATAAAATTAGCTCTAAATATTTTCCAGTATAATTAAAGTATCGTATTTTTTGCACTTCCCCCCCACAAATGTCTATGTGTCTTATAGAGCGAATGCTGCTGAAGCCCTGCCCACCCGCCAGTCCCCACCCTTCAAGCCATTTTCAGCCTCTGTGTGCACCATTTTTGCCTCAGTGTGCCCCATTTTCAGCCTCCGCGTGTCCTGTTTTTGGCCTGTTCCAGGTGGCAGGGATTGCTGCCACCTATCACCACCAATTGCCACTGATCTTCACTGCTGTCATTCACCACCACCTGTGCCCGTTTTACATTTCCCCAAGTGCTTCGCAAGGTACACACCCATTCTGCCAAACTTTTGGAGAAGGTTGGTTCCTGAGGATACTCTGGCATGGGGACAAATTCCACGCCTCTGGCTACCTTGAATGGGGTAAGCCCTGTGCTGCTATGTAAAGCATTATTGTATGCAACCTCAGCAAATGGCAGGAGATCTGCCCAGTTAGACTGCTGGTAGCTGACATAGCATCTCAAGTCAGCTGGTAGCTGACATAGCATCTCAAGGTGGCCTTGGTGGTGCAGGCTGTTAAACGCCTAGCACTTAGTTCCAGCTGCCTGCAATTAGTGCTGGCTCGAATCCCACCAGGCTCAAGGTTTTTTTTGTTGTTGTTTTTTTTATTCATATTTATATCCCACCCTTGTCTGGAGACTCAGGGCGGCTTACAATTTTTTTTTTTGGAGCACAATCCAATGCTCAGCAATAGCCTTCATTCCATTGTATATGCCTGCTTATTACTAGGGCTTTTTTGGGCCCCCCAAGCGGCATTTTTACAAAGTCAGCTTATTGCCCCCAACAATCTTGGGTCCTCAATTTACCTACCCCGGTAGGATGGAAGGCTGAGTCAACCTTGAGCCTGGTGGGATTCGAGCCTGCACTAATTGCAGGCAGCTGGAACTAAGTGCTAGGCGTTTAACAGCCTGCCCACCAAGGCTCTTGACTCAGGTTGACTTTCATCCCCTCAGGGTAGGTAAATTGAGGAACCAAGATTGTTGGGGGCAATAAGCTGACTTTGTAAAAATGCTGCTTGGGGGGGGCCAAAAGCCCTAGTAATAAGCAGGTATATACAATGGAATGAAGGCTATTGCTGAGCGTATTGGGTTGCTCCAAAACTGTAACCCTGAGTCTCGGAGAAGGCGCATATAAATATGAATTTTTTAAAAAAGTAGTGCTCTGTCATTGCGTTTGCTTATTCTGTGGCTCCATTCATACGCGAATGAAACACAGAAATAAGCCCTGAGAGGACCCTATAAGTTTTATAAATTCCCTCCACAATTTGGCAGTGAATTGGACCCCCCAATCTGAGATGATCCTCTTTAACACCCCACGCAATCAATAGATATGCTGCAGAAACAATTTGGCAAGGCTCAGACGGGCTACAAAGTGGGCCTGTTTACAGAACAGATATATTTCAGTCTGGATGACCATGATCCCCCTGCTGTCAGGGAGCTCAACTATAAAATCCATCACTATCTCCTCCCAGGGCTGGGTCAGCTCTGCCACCTGCTGCAACAGCCTGGGGCTCTTCCCTGGCCTTTTCTTCATCACCATGCACACAGCCACCAAAATTGTTTTTTAGCTAAGTGTTACATCTTCAAGAATCTGGTGGCCAGCTTGCTTGGTATCGTGGCTCCACTGTAGGACCTGGACTCTTAGGGTGTGCAGAATGTACAACTTGTCTCACTTCCATGCCAGCCAATCTCTCGATGTCAGCTCCCCTCCATGGTCTTTGAACCATGGATCAGATTGTAGCTCCCCTCTTAACTGCTGGTTCAGCTCACAGCCGAGGTCTGACGGTTTTCTCCTGGCCTGTTGCCTCATAGTTACTTGTGCCACTTTCTGGGTAGTAGGGATGATGATGATCACCACTTCCTCCCACCTGCTGTTGTATTGCAGCATGTGGGACAGGGCGTCGGCCAAAAGGTTTCCTTCCTCCTGGGATGTACTTTAGCTTGAAGTTAAACCAGTTAAAGTACTGCACCCACTGGATTTGCTTCGGTGAGAGCTTTTGAGGGTCCTCAGTGCCTTCAGGTTCTTATGGCCAGGCCATACTTCAAAACACACTTTGCTCCCCTCAAGGAATAGGGCCCATCTCACTGCAAACACTTCCTTTTCCTACATCACCCAGCGCCTCTCTGTTTCAGTGAGTTTTTGGGAGGTGTAATCACATGGTTGCAGTTTTCCCTCTCTGTTCTTTTGAAGTAGCACTGGATCAATTCTACATCATTGGCATCTGCCTGGAGGCTCCTTGTGGTCAGGGTTCTTCAGGGCCGGCTCCTCTGCAAATAGACTTTTCGATTCCTCGAAAGCCTTCTGGCACTCCATCATCCAGTTTAGTGGTTGGCCTGGTCAAGGTTTCCCCCACTTCCCTGTCTTCAGTAGTTCTCTAATCAGCAGGGTGATCTTGGCAAAGGAGGGAATGAATTGCCTGTAGAGGTTTGCAAACCCAAGGAAGCTCTGTAGTTGCTGTCAGGTCTGAGGGGCTTGCCACTCTAATATGGATTTCACTTTACCCAAATCCATTTCCACCCCATCGCTCAACACTCAGTAGCCCAGGTAGTCTAAGCAAGACTTGTGGAATTCACATTTGTACAGCTTGGCATATAAATTTGCTGCCAAGACTTTCTTAAGCACCTGGCACCTAATTTCATGTGCTCTTCCATTGTCTCAGTGAAGATGAGAATGTTGTTTAAGTACACTAGGACCCCCTTGTACAGGTGATTATGCAGTACTTCATTAATTAGCTGCATGAACACCACCTGGGCTCCCTGAAACCCAAACTTTATCACTTTAAACTGGAAGCTTCCTAATGGGCAGTTGAAGGTGGTCTTCTACTCATCGCCCTCTTTGATCCTCATCCTAGTATGCCTCCTTCAGATCTAACTTCATAAAGATCTTCCCTTGGTCAGGTGGCCTAACATGCCCTTCATTAGGGGGAGGGGATACATGTTCTCCACACACACCCTGTTTATCCCCCTAAAATCTATGCACAGCCTCATCAACCTGTCCTTCCTTGCCCATATCCCCAGCCTTAGTACTTTTGGCATGCTCATTAGGCAGCAGGTGCAGCCTGAGTCTGTGAGCACCTCCAAAGCCTCTTAGTTTTCTGACTTAGGCTGCATCAGGCTTGAACCAATTCAAAGTTGTCAAGGGTTATATCAAAAAAGTGAAGGCATCTTTATACTCTCAGGGCCTGGTTTTAATCTAACTGTTCGGATAGATAATGGTTGAGAAAGGTGGCACTGTGTCTCGCACCCAGGTCCATCAAACATTGTTATTAGTGTCCATTGAGACATAGTATATATTTGCTATTGTGTTTGTTCCAGAGAGCTGTGGCTCCACTATAGTGAAAGCTTGCACTACTTTATGCTTTAATATTTTTCTTCAGCAAGATTCTTTCTGCTCCCCCTCCCCGTTCCCCAATAGTTTTTCTTTCAATGACAGCTTACATTTCTAACTGTGTCTTGGAGCTGTTGCTCTTTTTGGCACTCCGCCTGGTGTTTTTCAGAATTCTGTTATGAAAAGCTAAGACAACTGTAAGCAATTCCAGATTTGTCAATACATTCAGCATTTCACAGATCACAAGTGTTTGTGTCAAGCAGCATATGTTTTTATCCCTATTCATGTGTAAACATTTAAGAGGGCCCCCAGATATTTCTGGAATGTGTAGATAGAACCTATATGCATCCTGAAAACAAGCTTGTTATGTGTGATAACATCTGAAATAATGGAGGAAAGGTGCTGGTTTGCTTATTGCTTATGTATTTCTGGGACAGAGTTTTTGTGTGCAGTGTGCTTTATACTTCGATCTTAAAACACAGTCTCTCTCAAATTGGAATCTCGGGATTCATGTTGTTGGCAACAGTTTGGAGACAGTTTGCTCAGACCTTTATTCTGGGACGTTGCCTCAATTTTCATATCCAGACTCAGTCTCTCATCTCAGTGTTAAACATGTCTGACCCTGTTTAGTTTTTGTGAGTTTACAGAAACTTATCTAAATAACCGAATACAATAAAACCTCTGGTCACAACCATAATTCATTCCATAACTTTGGTCGCAACCCGATTTGGTCGTGACCCGAACCTAATTTTGGAAATTTGGTGCTTTAAAAAAATGGCTCAAAGGGGGAAATCGGCCAAGACAAAAAATATTGTGAATTTTTTGGTTGGAATCCAATTTGGTCATGGTCAGAAGCGTTCATGACCAGAGGTTCTACTGAATCATTTCTTCCAAATAACACATGCAGAATCTAGGGAAATCCATTTGAAAGAAAGGACACTGAATGCCTATAGATCTATGTTATATATATGTTATGTTATGTTGGTTACTTTATAATAACATAATATTAATTATGTATTCAGAATCAGTACTTGAGAATAATAAAGAAAAAATTATGGAGACTGCACATAGTTCAAATTTGTATTCTGTTCAAGTCAAACGATTTCAAAACATGCTGTAAAACTGGGCACAAAGGTTTCAAAATTGCTTTGTCATGTCTCTTTGCTTGGCAGGAAAGGTACTGTACAGGAAAATATAAATTGTGTAGAGAATTTAATTCAGTAAGTAAAATGAATATAGTTAGGGGATTGGGGAGGAAAATCACCCTGTATGCTTATAGAAGATTCATTATATGTTTTCCTCTATTAGATTTAAGACCCGGAAAATAGAATTTGGAGCCATGTCATTGAGTACCAACAATTAGTCTCTCTACCTGTTTGAAAAGTGGTATGAATGCTTTCTGCCAATGGTCTATCTAAATTAATACTATCCAGGACTGGCTAGGCAATTTCTTGCTATTTAGAATGAATGACTCCCACATTCCCTTGCTATTGACTGGGCTGAGTGGTTTGACAGGATTTGAAATTTATCTGGCAATTGCCAAGGTGCCTATCTATGCAGAAAATCACTAGGTTTCATTCAGAGATTTTCATAGCATATGAAAAGTATTGAGCTCAGCATTCTGTTTGCAAAATAGCATTCTACCACTGGACTATGGTCCCAATTTTTCCCATAATGCCAGAAAATCAACCTATCATCAATTCTGCTGCGAATATATTTTAGTGGGGAGAAAGGCGGGGTATTCTTAAAAGCCCATCCAATAAATCAGCCAGGAAAAGATTTGGATTTGGATTTGTGAGTTTCCAAAGATGTTACCATTATACTACATTATGTTTTTGTTGTCCATGGAAGGAAATATAGTCTGTGCAAATATGAAGAGGTGAAGTTACTCTCCATCAATAGGAGGTCAGAGTTTAAAAGAATTTCAGTGTGTGGTTGCTGCGCTCAGCTTTTAAAACTGTAGTGTACAGAGTTCAGCAAGTCTTGTGACAAGATCAGCCTCAAGATCAGGGGTTTATTTTCTCCATTCTACCCGTACTCCAAAGGAGCAATGCAGCTTTTGCTCTTGGTCTCTTGAGCAACTGTGATCCTATTCAGACAGCTCACCCATCTCAATGGAATACATGGTGTTCGAGCATCAATGGTATCATTTTGTGTTTTGCTTTATGATGGAAAGGGGCTGGGGCTGTAGGTGTGGTTCCTGGTAAGTGGCCTTCAGGAGAAATGAAATAAAGAGACGAAAGAAGGAAGGAGTTGTAATAAGAAACGTTAACACTTCGCTAAATATTGTGGATAATCAAGTTCCCAGGAAGTTTGGAGAAGTCGTCGGAAGTATGTTTACGCATATCCAAATCTAGACAAGTAATGAAATTTGAGGTGGATTTTGGGATAAACTATAGAGGGCAGTGTACATTTACTTGAATTACCTGGAATTATTGCTTCATAAGTGTGTTTCTGTCTGCTTATAATGTTGTGGCACCTGCATGTTTTTAGGCCAGTTTCTTTTGTTCTTCTTAAGGGAGAGGGGAATTATTACTGACAATTAAAGGCTTTATTAAGAAGAACCAAAAGGTTATCTAATCAGGCAGTCAGTAATAAGCCAGGTTTTTTAGTCATTACCATCATAGAAAATATTTCTTTTTATACTCTTCACAAGTAAAGAAGCTTCTGTCACTACTCAGCAAATCTAACTCATAGGGATCATGAGGAAGGAAAATTGCTGACATATAGATTTGAAACCAGAAATATTCCTGCTGGGTATACTACCAGAATAATATAATAAAAGGAATACATACTTAATTTTGCATGTAGTAACAGCAGCAAGAATAGTGTTTGCACAACAATGGAAAAATGATGAGGTCCCGACAGATGAACGTGTAATAAAAAAAAATTAGAATGTGCTGAGATGGACAGATTGACACTTAAGATAAAAGAAAGGGAAAAAACAGAATATTTTTTAACATGGGATTTATTCTGCCAATGATTAACTAACAGAAACAGAGGTTAGAAACTAAATAAAATCTAAAAAGATAATAAACATTTATGTTGGAAATTTTTCAAGATGGATAAACTAATGGTAATATTATGTTGTGATATATTTAAGTAAGATTATTAGTATGACTTTGGTTATTGCTGTATCTTTATTTAAAATTAATTATGCCCAGACAGCACACTGTTCAGATAGACATGGAATTTTTTATGTTCCCTAAAAGAAAAACGTAATAAAATATATATTTTTTAAAAAAGGAGGGAAAATTGCTGGAAGGACAGTTGAAAAGATCTTGCCAACTGTTCTCTCCGCATCCATACTCAAATGTATATTCACTCATCAACATCTACTTTTGGTAAATAAGTAGGAAAGTGACAGATAGCCCAGACAATTTATCAGTGATTCTGCTTTGCTTATGTGTGGCTCTGGTAAAAACAACTATTCTGTGTTTATTTTACCTCAGGTTATCATGTGATGTCAGTGTGAGACAGAAGCAAAGATAGAAATGCATTCCAATCACACAACTATGAATGGCTGCCGAGCACAGGAAGTTACCCAGGTAAATATAGATTCCTGAACTGATATCTGGAAATAAGGTGCTTTGGGTGTAGGAACATCCAGTTGGTGAAGAAAGTTGTCAGATTAAAGAGCTGAGTTTAACATGGATATGGTATAATTTTTATGGATAAATGGCATACAGGTAGTTCTCGACTTAAAACTATTTGTTAAGTGAACATTCAAAGTTACAATAGTGCTGAAAATGTGACTAATAAATGTTTTTCGAACTTAAAACCATTGCAGCATCCCCATGGTCACATAATCAAGATTTGGGCACTTGACCACTGGCATGTCCTTATGACAATTGCGCTATCCTGGGGTCATATGATCACTGTTTGTAACCTTCCCAGCTGGCTTTTGACAAGCAAAATCATGGAGGAAGTCAGATTTACTTAAAAACCACAGTGATTCACTTAACAACCATGGCAAAAAAGATTGTAACAGGTAGTGCAACTCATTTAACTACCATATCGCTTAGCAACAGAAATTGTGGGTTCAATTGTGGTTGTAAATCAAGCATTACCTATATACTATAATTCCTTTCTGTCCTATCAAAAGAGGCTGCTATTTCTGTCAGTGATACATAATTCAATCTTAAAGTTATGCTGTAGAATTTTTTCTGGACATAGCACACTGGGTCATCTTCCAGTTTTCAAAGCAAAGCTCAACATTATTGGTAGTTGTTAATATCAATTGGCACTAATTGGTATTGGTAATTGGTAGTTATTTTCTAATTTTCTTATGTTCCAATTAATACTTTCATTTATTTTCCTCTAAAATCCATCTTCATCATCTAACTAACCACCTTTTTTACAACACTATTATTAGAGATCCTTGCTGAGCTTGCTTTTTTTCTGAAAAGCCGTTAAGACCTGGCTTTGTCAGAAGGCATGGAACTGAGACCTCTGTTCTTCCCTCTTGTATGTTTGGATGATATGAATGAGATTTTTGGTTTTATATTGTATAGGATATGATTTTAGTTTGTTGTACGCCGCCTCGAGTTCCCCTGATGGGGGAAGAGAGGCGCGATATAAATCTAATAAATAATAAATAAATAATAATTTCCCAAACTAGGCAACATCATCAGTGCTAGTAAGGAGTGGGGCTTGCTCTCAGTTTATATTCTTGTTATATTCTGGTGGCTTATTCTGTCCTTGTTGGTGGGAGTGGTCTTAGAGGTTCTTTTGTTGAGCTGTTTACTGTTGACTTGTTTGCATTTCCTTGATTGGGTATTGTTTACTTGATTGTTGGCTTGATGTTAATCTTGGAGTTAGCCTATGCTCATCTGAGTGGTGATTGCTGTGGGGAGATGTTTGGTCTTTTTGTCCCTTTTTATGCTTGTTGATTGTCTCTTTTGCGTAGTAGATAGATATTGTTTATGTCTACGTGTCTATTAATGGCTAACTTGTCAAACTGCTAGATTTCTAAAAATTCCCTAGCGTTTTTGGACTTGGCTTGGTTTAGGATGGTCATAGTTTTCCACCCACACCAACCTAGTGTTCCACTACCAAAGCAACAACCCAATCTCCCACAAGAGAAGTGAGTAAGATGGGAAAAGGGAACAAGGGGACTATTATATTATTGGGTTTCTATGTTAAGACAGAGGAAAATGTGGAAAACTAATGTGGAATGTGGAAAATCTGAGGTTACAATGTGAACAGGGAAAATTAGATACGATTGCAAAATTTATCTTCCCCCCATTACTTTTTTTTATTCATTACCTGTCAATAAAAACAACTGGTTTTCCAATAGCAGAAAATTTATGAATTGTACTGGAACTTTGGAAAGAAATGGAAGCTGATTAAAACATGTTGCTCAATGTGGTATTTTAAAAGTCAGCTCCAAGTGAAGCACTTAGCATAACTTGAAAGAGTAGATATTGGAAATAGTGCTTTTAGGCTACATCACCCTTAAGATAATAGGAGCCAGGGATGCTGGCTCTTACTGAAATGTCTTTAATCAGCTTCCAGTCTTCTGCTTCTAGAGATAATTCATAATATAATAATTTTTAAAAGTATTTTTATTATCTGAGACCAAAATTTTGAATGTTTCCAACTCCATGCTGCATCAACATTAAAGCAAATGATCCATTTCAAACAAGATTTAGTTTATTTGCTGCATTATTATTTTTCATGTTTTCTATTTTTTAGCATCTTGAACTGCATTGCCCAGATCTTACTACTACAGGTGAAACTCGAAAAATTAGAATATCGTGCAAAAGTTCATTTATTTCAGTAATGCAACTTAAAAGGTGAAACTAATATATGAGATAGACTCATTACATGCAAAGCATGATAGTTCAAGCTGTGATTTGTCATAATTGTGATGATTATGGCTTACAGCTCATGAAAACCCCAAATCCGCAATCTCAGAAAATTAGAATATTGCGAAAAGGTACAATATTCTAGGCTCAAAGTGTCCCACTCTAATCAGCTAATTAAGCCATAACACCTGCAAAGGGTTCCTGAGCCTTTAAATAGTCTCTCAGTCTGGTTCAGTAGGAATCACAATCATGGGAAAGACTGCTGACCTGACAGTTGTGCAGAAAACCATCATTGACACCCTCCATAAGGAGGGAAAGCCTCAAAAGGTAATTGCAAAAGAAGTTGGATGTTCCCAAAGTGCTGTATCAAAGCACATTAATAGAAAGTTATGTGGAAGGGAAAAGTGTGGAAGAAAAAGGTGCACAAGCAGCAAGGATGACCGCAGCCTAGAGAGGATTGTCAGGAAAAGGCCATTCTAAAGTGTTGGGGACTTTAACAAGGAGTGGACTGGAGTCAGTGCATCAAGAGCCACCACACACAGATGGATCCTGGACATGGGCTTCAAATGTCATCAGAAGCATCTTACCTGGGCTAAAGAAAAACAGACCTGGTCTGTTGCTCAGTGGTCCAAAGTCCATTTTTCTGATGAGAGCAACTTTTGCATCTCATTTGGAAACCAAGGACCCAGAGTATGGAGGAAGAATGGAGAGGCACAGACTGCAAGATGCTTGAAGTCCAGTGTGAAGTTTCCACAGTCTGTGTTGATTTGGAGAGCCATGTCATCTGCTGGTGTTGGTCCATTGTGCTTCATTAAGTCCAGGGTCAATGCAGCCATCTACCAGGAGATTTTGGAGCACTTCATGCTTCCTTCTGCAGACGAGCTTTATGGGGATACTTGGCACCTGCCCACACTGCCAAAAGCACCAAAACCTGGTTCAATGACCATGGGATTACTGTGCTTGATTGGCCAGCAAACTCGCCTGACCTGAACCCCATAGAGAATCTATGGGGCATTGCCAAGAGAAAGATGAGAGACATGAGACTGAACAATGCAGAAGAGCTGAAGGCCGCTATTGAAGCATCCTGGTCTTCCATAACACCGCAGCAGTGCCACAGGCTGATAGCTTCCATGCCACGCCGCATTGAGGCAGTAATTGCTGCAAAAGGGGCCCAAACAACTACTAAGTACATATGCATGCTTATACTTTTCAGAGGCCCGATATTGTTCTATGTACAATCCTTGTTTTATTGATTGCATGTCATATTCTAATTTTCTGAGATTGTGGATTTGGGGTTTTCATGAGCTGTAAGCCATAATCATCACAATTATGGAAAATCATGGCTTGAAGTATCTTGCTTTGCATGGAATGAATCTATCTCATATATTAGTTTCACCTTTTAAGTTGCATTTCTAAAATAAATGAACTTTTGCACGATATTCTAATTTTTCAAGTTTCACCTGTATATTCACCCATTGAGATCTTCAAGTGTTTGCATAGTATTCATAGTAATTAGGAAGTTGGATGTTTTATTTAATCTTGATGCTACGTAAGACAACCTTATTTATCTTACTTTAGTTGATCAAGAAACAGCTGGTGAACTCCATCAAGAGCCTGCAGAAGCATTATGTGACCTCTGATTCTCTTGTAACAAGTGATGATCAAGATGCTAATACTCTTTGTTGTGTATTGGAGGCTGTGTTTGTGCATGGTTTGAACGTTAAGCACATCAAAACAGAGGTTGGAGCAAAAGGGAAAAAACATGGAGGGCGACTTCCTCAGCCAGTGTTTTGGACTCTGCTAAAATCTATCACACACAGGTGAGACTGCAAAATGTTGCAATTTTGATTTGGAAAGTTACAGTATTGTTCAGTGTTTATTTTCATGGTGAGTATATAGTATGGTGCAAGAATAAGATTTTTGGATGCAGAAAATAATCTGATATATCATCTTGTATAAGTTTAGTAGATAAAAAAATCCCAGGGTTTAATTATATGTGCCTGTTACCTCTTCATGGGGCAGCAAAATGGCTCATTGGTTAAGACAGGGGTGTCAAACTCAATTTCATTGAGGGCCACATCAGCATTATGGTTGCCTTCAAAGGGCCAATAGCCTGGTTGCCACAATTAGGTGGGCTGGGTGGGCATGGCCAGCTTGACGTCACTCACTGGGTGCAGCTGACTTGGGATGGCTGGGTCAGGATGGAACAAGACACACTGATTAACTTGACGTGGGAACAATTTGGTGCCCCACAAGATACTTGCCCCCCAAAGTGCTGGTGGCCAAGTGCACAGGCGCACACACATACCGCATTCCAAGTTTGGGGACTTTTATCCACAGAAGAAAGAGAACCCTTCTCCCCAAGTCCAGACATGATTCAGTTAGTAAGCTCAGATATGGATGGAATAGTGTACATGAATGTGCGTGCATACAGCATGCCACAGAGACGTTCTTCTCCCAATTGCAGACATTGTTGGGGCCCCCTCCCAGCAAAGCAGGAGTTAGAGGATGCTGCTGCAGCATATGGAAGAGCAGAGGAGAAAGTTTGCAAGAAGCAGTTTCCTCCAAGTCCAACTTCTGCCTTGACAGATCTCTGGAGAGCAAGAGAAGGAGGCAAGGGAGCAGCACTTCCTGGTCCTGCATCAGGGAGGCTGGCTGTTCTTGAAAGGGAATCCCCATTTCCAATCATATGTGGTAAGAATGCTGGCTTGTTGGGGCAGTCTTCCCTCCTGCAGCTCCCCCTCCACCCCTGCTCCTCCTCCTCCTCTCTAGAGATCTCTCAAGGCAAAAGTTAGACTCAGAGGAAACTGCTTCCTGCAAACTTTCTACTCCACACTTCCACACACAGCAGTGTTGTCCTCCACCTCCTGTGGGAGGTGAGGCAAGGTTGGAAGGAGGGATTCAGAGGTCTCCAGCGGAGGAAGGCGAGACTAGGGTGAGTACCAAAGCCTAGTCTAACAGAGGAATCTCACTGACCTCAGACCACGCGGAGGACCCCAATTGGTGGTGCGGGCTGCCCAGAGCACTGGGCAGCAAGGGCAAGTGCCCAGCCCAATCCTCAAGCTACCAGGGCACTGGGACCCTGCAGCCCAGCCCAGCCCAGCCCAGCTTTGCTTCCCCAAGGGGGTGCCCAGCTATGCTTACCTCCTCCTTCAGGCTGCTGTTTCTGTATGCTCTCGTTGCCCAGATTGCTCATGATGGGTGCAGGAAGGCAAAGTAGGTGGGTCAGAGGGAGGCCCGCTCCCTCTCCATTTTAGGAGACCTGACTTTGTAAGAAAAGCATCCTTGGCGATAGTATGGGAGACCACCAGGAGAGGCCAGGAGGAAGGGGCAATGGGACGGCAAGAAAGGGCAGCAGGGCTGTTGGTGGCCATGTGCTAAGGCAGGACTTTCCTCAGACCCTCCCTCTCATTCCTATCTCCTTCCTTCTTTCCTTCCCTCCTTCCTTCCCTGCCTTCCTCCTTCTCATTTCCATCCCTTCCTTCCTTCCATATTTCTCATTAGGTTAAAGACAAGTCCCTCTTCCCATCACCTACACTCTCTGGCTAATCTGCCTGCGTATTCTGATACACACACAAGTGTGAGAGATCGAATCTGTGCCATTGATAGATGAAAGTTGGGATAAGATTACATGGTTTTAGTGTGTAATATGTAAATATGATGACATTCATCTGAAAAGTCTTAGAGTGCAGCCTAACATAAATGCACAGAAATGTTTCTAATGACAACCATTTGTCTGTCCTCCTGTTTGAAAGGCAAGCATTCACATATCATTTGCATTTGTATGTACAGGCAAATTTTTCCATAAACGCTTCTCCCAAGTCAACAGAGTTAATTATTCCTTCCCCCTTCTCATTCCCAACTCCTTCCTTCCTTCCTTCCTTCCTTCCTCCTTCCTTCCTTCCTCCCTCCTTCCCTCCCTCCCTCCCTCTGCAGCCAGGAAGGGATGAGGGGAGGGGGTGAATTTGGGAGTGCAGCCAGTGACCGTGCTGCCGATGCCTGTGGCTTTCCCATGTAAGGGTGAGGGCAGTCCCTGTGAGGCCGGGCCAGTGCAGGCCAAGGAGGCAGCAGAGGCACTGGTGCCAGATGCAACACTGCTGGGGCTCTGTGTGCTGCTCTACTACAACTTTGTGGTGGCCATCCAGGCAGGAACCTGGTCAGCCTTAGATCTGGCCCATGGAGACCTGCGCCCATGGGGTGGGTCGGGGCCAAGGTTGTGGAGGTTGGCCCCTTGCTTTCTCCAGAATGGCCCCTTAGGCCAGATGTAAGCACATTGCAGGCAGGTGTTTGACATGTCTGCCCTAGTTCGTTCCAGCCTAGCCATTCAAAAGCATGCAAATGTGAGTAGATAAATAGCTACTACTTCAGTGGGAATGTAACAGTGCTCCATGACATCATGCTGGCCACAAGATCACAGAAATGTCTTTGAACAGCACTGGCTCAATAGCCCTTGAAATGGAAGATAAGCACTGCCTACTATCGTTGCCAATGATTAGTGGAATAAAATCCACAGGGACTCCTTTACCATTTTACCTCTTAATGTTTTCATCGGACAAGAATGCATCAAACCTATCTCTTATCACTGGCCATAGCTATGCTTTCTCCTTTCTTTGGGAGCTGTCCTTTTAATGGATGTTGTGTTTTCTCCTCCCTGGCTATTTCTCCTTTTTCAGAAACATAATTTCTGAACTGGAAAACTTGGTCTTCATCAATACAGATGTGGGGCGTTGCCGTGCATGGTTGAGGCTGGCTCTGAATGATGGCCTGATGGAGTGTTATCTAAAACTCTTGCTTCATGACAAGTCTCAACTCTCTGAATATTACCATTCACCTGCTCTGCTTCTGGATACTGAGGAAGTTGAATTTCTCCTCAGTTATTTGCAGGGCTTGTCTTCTCTGGCTTTTGACCTCTCCTATAAGTCAGCAGTATTGAACGAGTGGACCATCACACCTTTATCCTTGTCAGGCCTTTGCCCTGCCTGGGAACTGTTGGACCCTCTTGTGGGTCTGGAATCTCAAAGAAAAGAGTCATTTGGTTTTCTCTCACAATCTTCTGGCTCTGATGAAGTTGAAGCTCACCCAGCCATCCTGCCTGTCCCTAAAAGTCAACAGGCAGATAAACTCACAGCTTCCAACTTGAGCATCAGCACAAGTGGTTCCTCACAGCTCTCTTCCAGCCTTGATTCTGACATTCTTCTCCCAGCCAATTCTACCAGTACTAACAGCCCAGCTAGGGAGAAAGAGCCCATCTCCAATGACTCTGAATTTGACATGACAACAGCAACAGCAGACTTGGACCAGGACCTCCAAGAGTGAGTATGACAGTAAAAGTTATATACCACATAATATCTTAACTCTGAAAAAATTAAAGAAAAAAATTAGTGGGATTCAGTATAATACTAAAATAACAATTCCTGGATTTTTAATAATGTGGTTGGCATATTAATATGGAAGATCAACCTGCATATCTTTTTTGCCTTTTTTCCAAGCCTCACATAGAGAGGCTTGCTCAGAAGGCTTGCTTCTCTTATCATTGATCCTGTTTCTGTGATTTTGCTTTGACCACACATGAGGTGCTCTCTTAGTTAAACAATCTTTCTATTTCATTCATGACAGCTGTTCTGATTTTCTTTTCTGCATTTATATACATCACAGATGTATAATCAGTAGTTCATGGGTTTTTTATAGTATCTACAAATAAACATTGAAAGTGTTTAAAATTTATATTTGATAATAAGAGTTTATCAATTATAGGTTTGACAGTGGCACCATTTTCAGAGCCCGAGAAAGCTGTAGTCTTGTCTGGGTGATTCATTCAGTAAATCCACAACTAAGGAGCAATTTGAACACCTGGCCAATTTCCTATATATTTTGTCTGCACCTAGAAGCTTCACACTCAAAATACTGTGTACATTGGATGTTTAACTGGTCTATTCCAATCCTTTAGACCAACTTAACACATAGTGTAGAATGCATCAATTTTATTCATGTATTAAAACAGTTTTTGATGCTTTAAAGAACAAATCAACAGTTATTGAATGTGTTGAATTATATGTGACTAAACACCAGTCATCTTTGATAGCCATCTTATCTCTGGATAAGATGTGCTACATTGAGAGATGGAATTACTGGGATGATCTCTCTCTTGCAAATGTTTTAAATTTTTATATTTCTTTCCAGAGTGTTAGCAGAATTTACCAGAACACAGAGAAAGTTGGAATCTGTAGGAGTTCGTGAAGCACACATTGTCTCTCCGTCTTCCCCACCAGAGTGCCCCTGCCCTGCCACCAGTTTCTGCACTGTGCACCTTCCTCATACTGAAATGGAAAAAGGCCCTGTTGACATCATGGTACCTGCAATAATGACAAATTCACAGCTCCCTAGTTTATCTAAGAGTGGAGAATCTATTGGTAGTACCAGTGTCCAACAGACCTCTATGCTAGCCACAATAATTGTGACCAAAGAACCTGTGGATGTGTCCCAAATTCATTGCAACATCAAGAGAGAAGCTAAAACCTGGACCGGTGAAGTCAATGGTTATGAAGGAAGCCTTCCAGGAACAGACCAGCTTCTTTCACCAGTCTCACCCGTGGTCTGCCCTGTAAGAATTACTTGTTTTGTTCTGTTGTGTTTTTGTTTGTTTTGCCAGAAGAGTCAGCCTAGTTCTGTATTGTTTTGAAGTGGGGAATACATGGAAAACTTTAGTGTAATTCTGGAATAAGCTTAGGATGGTTTAAAAATATCAAGCTTAACAAAGCAAAGGAAAATCCTGGCTTGTCTGGATTGCTTTGTCTGGTGAGGCTTTTGGCTCTCCTTAAATAATAAGATGGTCCGTGGCCATCCTTTGCATTTCTGCCATAGTTCAATAAGTTCTGGAAGGCTGTTTATACTGCCAAAAATTGTACCTCTGGCATGCCAAATAGACATTATTTTTTAGTAAAAAGCATTTTTTTTGTTTTTTTAAAATGATTTTTTAAAATCTTCCTGAAGCAGCCCATTGGAAGTTGAGTTAATTGTTTATCATAGGATATTAACTCAATGTCATTGTATCTCCCTGCATATTTTTTTGATTGGTATTTGTTGAACTGTGATTAACAAACACTATCAGGTAGATAAATTTACAAAAATCCAAGATGAAAAAAAGACATGGAATTACAAACAAATCTACTTAAATACAAATAGCCACCTACTGTACCTGTACAGGTTTATCATAAATGTAAAGTTACCATATTTTTATTATTACTGTTCTATAAAAATGAGAAATGGCAAATCTGTCACATTCACCAACTAGGGGCCTCACAATGAATGAATTATGTTGATCAAGAAGTTCCTTTACAGCTCCGGAAATGCTTTTCCTGCAGCTGCACTGAAACTTCCTGTCCTTGGCTTCATTTCCTCCTAGCTATAGTGCCTTGTTCCTGGCTTTGAGCCAGTTTGTATGTCATATTTAATAGGAAGTGATGTCACCTTTCCCAGATCACTTTTCCCAAAAATCATCCGTCTATTCCACTGACATCCAAAGATAGACGGTGGAATATCTTTGTAAGACAGTGCCTAATATTTTCCCAGGCGTTCCCAGATTTCTGTAAGAATTATTCCTGATGATATGAAAATTAAAACAAAACAGTTTTCAGTTTTACTTATATTTCTATGTTTATATATATATGTGTTTAAAGTGTTCAAAATTAATAGAATTTTAAAAATTAAATACTGATTTGTCACAGGCTGAATTTTTTAAATCGGGTTGTTTAAATTGGTTGACCATTTTTCTTGGTGTTTTAAATTGTAGGTTTGGATCATGTTTTTTTTTAACTGATCGGTCCTTCCAAAAGCAGTAATGATAATTACCAGTATTTATAGTGCAAGGTCTCAGATAAGTCATTTAACATAAAACTCAATTAGAAGATGGTTGCTTTGCTGGTCACTTGCAAGAAAAATCTCTATTATCGAACCTGAATTTTATTCCTATTTAAATCTATTAAAGCTCAGAATCATCCCACCATTTTTTCCACATTTCTTAATCACAGTCCTTTTCACTTATTCTTGCTTCCCATCTCAGCCTGGGTGCCATCAAATCTGAGCAATGTCAAAAATAAATACATTCTATACAGACTCCCATGATAGCGATAAGAGGAGGCTGTCCTGCAAAGGACAATATTTTCTTGCATAAGCCCAGCTGCTTCAATTCAAGTAACTCAAAGCCAGAAGAATAGCTTGTTTGGATAATAGCACAAATGTTATCTTGCTTCTGTATTATTTTCCAACAGAAAAGAAGTTGGATCACTGAGGATGATTTTTACCTTCCTTCCCCTCCTGAGGAAACAGAAAAAAGCCTCTCCAGTTCTCCCAGCACCTCATTAGAGAGGCTTACCAGTAGTCAACCTACCATGCCATTGAAAGTCCCAGATCAAGGCGAGCTCTCTGTATCCTCAGCAGAGCTCAGCAAACCCAAACTGTCTCCTGGGAGGGAGCCGAAGGGCTTTAGTGTTGTTCATCGGAGACAAATAGGTAACTTGTGTTTTGACTAAGGGAGAAAAGATGAAGTGGAATGGGAGGAGAGATTTTTGTGGTGGTTAGAAGATTTTATAGTAATGGAAGCATCATCCATTTTTGCTGCTTTACAGAAATGTCATTTGTGCCAGAGAGCGCATAAAGCAATTCCTCTCCCCACTTGTAGGTCTTTCCAATCCATTTCGGGGTCTGCTGAAGTTGGGAACCCTGGAACGTCGAGGAGCTATGGGCATCTGGAAAGAGTTTTTCTGCGAGCTCTCACCTCTAGAATTTCGGCTATTTGTAGACTGTGAGGAGCGAGAATGTGTAGAAAACTGTTCTCTGCTGAGATGTGAGTCCTTAGGACGGGCTCACAGTGATGGGCGCTTTGAGCTAGTCTTTTCCAACAAACGATTGTGTCTTCGGGCTTCCTCTCGGGATGAAGCAGAGGACTGGTTGGACCGGCTGCACGAGGCCCTAAAAAAGTATAGACTACAGCAGGATGAAGGATGGGAAACTCTAGAGTACCCTGAGGCTGCAGAGGATTCTGAGGATCTCTTCGAAGGTGGACCACCTGGTGACTTGCCTTCCTTCTCGGTGTACAATAGAACTGGCCCAACTGAGTTGGACTGGTCATGTGCCTTGAAACCCGAGTTAGATGCAGTCAAGGAATCTGTCCTGTACTTGGAAGTTGAAAAAGCATGGGTCCCTTTGGTATTCTCCTTGTCCTTAGAAGCCTTGAAATGCTTCAAAGCCAGAAATGATAAAAAGATACTGAACAACAGCTTTGGAATTGAGACCATTCAAGATATCCTGCCAGATGTGAGCCTGGGTGGACCTGCATTCTTCAAGATCATCACTTCAAAAGCAGTGCTTAAGCTGAGAGCTGAGAACGCAGAGGAGGCAACTGATTGGCGAGACCTGGTCCGCCGGGTGCTCATGTCCTACCTGGAAATGGCTGAGGAGGCCCTCACACTTGGAGGCAATCTGGATGGCAATTCACAGGCAATCCTGAAGAATACTGTTAAGGAAAATGGGTATTTGTTGCAGTATCTGGTTGCCATCCCCATGGAGAAAGGCCTGGACTGCCAAAGTTTCATATGTGCAGGTAGGGATGCATGGGATGCTTGCAAAAAGATAACTTTTACATAAAGCCTTTTTTTAGTAAGTTAAAATGTATTTTCTCTTCCAATTACACAACCAAGATTGAGGATTTTACTTCTACATGTGTTCATTTGTGTTAATCTGATTTTAGAACACAAGATGTTGGCAGTCTTTGTTATTACAGCATTAACACTAACATAACTTCAGATTAATCATGGGTAGCAGTAAGTCATTGAAACATGAAAGTCTTAAACAAGTCATTATTACTGTACGCCTTTGTTTCACTAGATCTCTTCATTCTTCTTGTGGCAAAATATTAATTTATCTGATAGAAATAACAAGAAATTCTTAAGCTGGAATAACTGAGGGGGCGGAGGCAGTCCTGAAATGTCTGATTGTTCTTATTTTTTGTAATTGGTTCATTCTGAATGCCAAAACTAGGGCTATTTGTTTTTAGGGCTATTTGCCAGATAGCCCTAAAAGGAGATGGTAAAGTAAAACTTAAAAAATCTTAAAGGTGCATGCATTGATTATTGGAAGTGACTTTGTTTGTGTATTTCTAATTAGCATGATGAACTCATCTCTGGCTCAGTGAAAAGCTGGTCTATTTACAGTTCAGCGGTTATTAGTACACAGGAAGAAAGATGTAGGAAGGTCAGGCAATGTGTGACAGGCAGGTCTTATGAGCAAATGCAGTTTGTGAAGCCATCTGTAAATATTGTTCTCTAGTTCATAATCTTCATTGTCATCTGTAAGTAGACCATAGATTAATCTACTTGGTGACCTGACTACATTTTTCTCTGATTGTTTGAATGAATGAATGAATGAATGAATGAATGAATGAATGAATGAATGAATGACTGACTGACTGACTGACTGACTGACTGACTGACTGACTGACTGAATAACACATTCGGCTTTTAGTTTTTCATTGCTTACATTGTACTACTCCTGTATCTGTAATTATTTAACAAATATGCAATTTTTGCAATTTGAATAACTGGGAAATGTCCAAGAATCTTTCAGTATAGAGCTCAGTCTAGAGACAAGGTAATGCCTATGAGCCTCTTACAACAAAGTGCAGAAATTTCTATTAATCAGAAAATATGGGGATCCATTTTATTCCTAAGATAATTGCATGAACAAGAGAAAACTAAAGGTTATATCTTTAATAGTACATCTGATAATAAAACTAAATAATCGACAAGAGGTTACGCTTTTATGAAAGGTCAGATCACATTTCCTGATTTCTAAAGCGATCTATCTTTCTTTTCAGCCACAGAACAGAATACGTTATTATATTTCTAGGCACTAAAATCAAAATAACAAATAGTTCTGTTCCAAATATAGTTTTGGCTTTGGGCTTTCTCTGCTAAAAATAAAAAATTAACACAGGAAAAAGGAGGGTTCTTGCTTGGTGTATATTGAGCAGTAGATAAAAATATATGGTTATGTAATAAATGCAGGAGGTCTGTGTGTGAGTGTGTGTTACATATTACACAGGCACATCCATATTAAAAAAACATAGATCTAGGGATTAAGGCTGAGCAATAGCTGATTCCTCAGCTTTGGTTCAGCTCTAATATTTTCCTCTCGCTATAGGCAGTCGCCTAGTTAACAAATGATTTATGGGAACTGAAAACTGTCTTCTCTGGAGACAGCAGCTGGGAAATAAGTTGTTTTAATACAGAAGCATCTCCAATAGCCAAGACTCAGTTCTTGCACTTTAAGATGATCTTACATTTTGTCTTTCCATTCCAGGCTGCTCCAGGCAGATTGGTTTCATCTTTGTGAAGCCTAAGCTGTGTTCATTCACTGGCCTCTATTACTGTGACAATTGCCACCAAGATGAAGAGTCTGTGATACCTTCACGTCTAATTCATAACTGGGATCTTTCCAGATATCCGGTATGCATAATTATGATGGGAGGGGGGCATAGAGTATATAAATTCTGTTATGTGAAATTGTCTCTCATGTCTCTTTTAAGTCACAAAATGACTGTAGTTTTCATTATGAAACAGAAAAGCTTCAGAATATCCATAAGGATCTCCTTTCTTTGTGCCCCTACCTGCATTGCAAGTTAGCTCAAATAGGTGCAGGTTTTAAAAAGCAGACTAGCAAAATATGACTTACCTCCCTCCCTCTCATCCTCAGCAAATGGATTCCCCAGTGCTGACCGGGGAATTTTGGGAACCGAAGTCCACACATTTTAAAGTTGTTAAGGTTGAGAAACACTGGGACACTTCCGGTTGATGTTGCAGCGTGATCGGTGCAGAGGAGCGGGACTCCGCATCCCTATGGCAAATCCTCTTTGTTGAAGGGTCCCCCAGGGGCTAAGGTCACCCTACAGGGGTGACTGATAAGGAGGGGCACCCTGCTGGTCGCGGAGAGTGGTGGCCCTTCTGCTGAATCCAGGGTTGTTTCCCTCTTTTTACTGAAGACAGAGGCAAGGCAACCAACATGGCCGCCACAAAGCTGGGGCAGCCAAAGCAACTTAGAATGTGCTGGAGTGGTGAGAGTGGACAGTGATTGGAACTGGATGAGGTGATTTTACTTTTGTCAAGAATTTGCCCAAAATAAATTTCATCCATGAAAGTGACTCTTTGGAATATTTTTTTAAAAATAAAAAAAAACTTTACAAAAAATAGGCTGAGAAACACTGATTTAGCTCAAGGTGGCAGGGACTATAAAATGAGAAAGCTATGGGTAAGGTAGCATTCTGATTAGGATTTTTCAACTTCTGAGCTGTTACTCTGTTTTCTTTTTCTATCCTCTAATTATGGCCAAGCGCAGTAAAGAGAAAAAGTATACTTTTCTCAAGAAACAATCTCAGTTATCAGAACACAAACTCAGCTCTTTTCATTTTCTTCCCTTTTATTATTATAAAGAAGTAGCCCCACTGTGAGATAGGTGGCAAATTAATTAATTACTTAAACAAATAAACAAACATCCAGTTCAACTTATATGAAGGTACTTACTAGAATGTGAGCCAGTGAAAATGGCACTATCTGGATTTCTTTTTATAAATTATAATATTCTTTTGCATTTCCTAGGTGTCCCTTAGGGGCTTTTAGAAGAACATTCTCATCTTGTTGTCTCTGTCAGATTTGTTGCCAGGCTCTGAAATTCCTAGCCAAAATTCAAAATCAACCCTTGATTGACCTGAAGCTGGTGAATGAAACCCTCTATGACCATGTAGAGCAAATGAGACAGATCTATCAGAATCGTGAGCAGCTGAAGCTACTGGGTGATTACCTTATCCTTTGTCGCAGTGGTGCCCTGAAGGAGATCAGTAAGAGGTGAGTCAAAGGCATAAGAGACTGATTCTCCAAATCAGTATATTAATCTTAATTGTCTCCAGCCTTCCGACACAATAATAAGCAAGCATTCTGCTTCCAAATGATGCTGGCTATTGTATGTAGATCTGGATGTTTACCATCACTTGCAGATGGCTTTTGCACCACTTTCATTCATCAGATAGACACAGCTACCTCCACAGAAGTTCTTTTATGTACACATTCCCAATCTTATTGCCATCCTCATCACATATGGTTACTCAGCAAGAGCAATGGAATACTTCTGTTTCAGTGTTGGCTGTTTTGGACATAGCAGAATTCTATTAGCTATCTCTTTCTCTCTTTCTGTCTGAAAAGTAGTCTGGTCCCAAATTCCAAGCATTGCAAGAGAGAGAAAGAAGAAGAAGAATATGGTTTCCATCTCTTCAAGTCAGGAAAATAGGGGCTTGTATTGGATGACTAACACAGAAGACTTCTGGGGGTGTTTGTTGGGTCTAGTTTGCTAATCCTAAACCTATGTAATCTGATATGAGTGTGCATTCTGATTGTAGAAAAATATTGCTAGAAAATTAGAAGAAAAAATCCCAATGTATCAGTATCCAATTTGGCCCTGAGTACCATCAGTGTGTTTCTTGTGATCTCTGAGAAATGGAGAGAAACCAGCACAAGGATAGAGCAACGGTATATTTCTGAGATCAAGAAATATGGGTAAAGTATCTTGTGATACAATGGGCTTGATGAACACAAGGCAGGAGTGGGATTCAGCCGGTATGGACCAGTTCAGGTGAACCGGTAGTTCTGGTGATCAGTTGGCTCCGCCCACCCCTGGACTAGTCTGTCCTGTATTTCCTTTGTTTGAAGCCCAGCTGATAGGCGTGGCAGAGCGAAGTGCATGTTCATCGAACTGGTTGTTACACTGGTTGAACCCCACCACTGACATAAGGGTTGGGAAGAGAGACACAAAATAAAAGAAGAATGGATGAAAAAGCCTAAGAGATCAGTTTGTGTGCAGAAATGGAGCACAAGAAATGAAGCAAGAGTTCTTGTTGCTTCATCAGGATTTTATTTTATGTTGTATAAAACTTCTGGAATGCAGTGGAGAACAAATTTTAATATACTAATGATATTGTTCTTTGAAGGCTTGACCACCGGCATTATCTCCTGGAGTGTCCCCATAAATACAGTGTGGCTGACCTGAGGCAGGTAGGAGATCTGGAAAAAAGAAATGTTTCAATCTAGAAGCAGGTAGAAATTCGCTTCAAGAAAATATTACCCATTTTTTCATCCTCTAAGCTGGATTCCCCAAAATCACAGCCTAGCAACCTTCCATACACATTATTTGATGCACCATGAGATGTTGCATCACTCAGTGCAGAGCAGGAAGCAGAAAGCTTTTGAGAGCTGGTCTGTGCATGTTCAGATGCAATCTTTTTTCTGTCTTAACTTTGTCCTATCTGAAGAGTATAGCAAATAGACAGCTATTCTCTGTCCTGTTCTCTGGCCAATTTGCTTCTCTTATTCTCTGACCAATTTGCTTCTGTTCACCAATTTTTTCCCCTAGTTCTGTATGTTGCCAAATTTTTGTTAATTGCATTGGATTTGCATGAAACAAACAAAATGTTAAAAAGTTATGATATTTATGTAGTTACTTACAAAGCACATCTAAATTATATTAAAGTAACCAAAATATCCTTACAATCTCCAAGGCATATCACAACTTTTGAACACCCCTAATGTTTGGAAATTGAAAATTTGAAACACCCTAATTTCTGCATTAACAGCTGCTGAAATGGTCTTAAACATAAGTATGCACAAAATGGAAAATCTTAAGTTGTTTCAATTTTAGAACAAATTGCTGTGTTCTGGAAGTTCTGCCAAGCCATTTTGGATCAGCTTCAGTTTAGCAAAAACAAAACACAGAACATTTTTTAGTTCTTTGGAAGGTTTAAGGCAGTGATGGCTAAACTTTTCTGGATGGAGTGCACAAATTGCATGTGTGCGCAAATGTGTGTGCGCCTGAACCCCCAAAATACAATGCACCCGCTGCCCTGAGCAAGTGCCCCACCCACCCCCACACATGCGCATGCAGCCCCCACGCACGCGCCCCACCCCCTCATGCATGCACAGCAACGACCAGCTGGCCGGGAGGAGGCACACACGCATATGCGGTGGAGCTGAACTAGAGTGACAGCTCTCATGCCCATAGAGAAGGTGCTGCATGCCACCTGTGGCATGCATGCCATAGGTTCGCCATCAAGGGTTTTATTCCACTAGTTGATGCCGATTATAGGGGGCACTGCTCATTTCTGTTTCTAGCCATTGAACCAGCGCTGTCCAAAGATGTTTCCACAGTCATGTGGCCAGCATGACACCACAGAGCACTGTTACCTTCCCACCAATTTGTATTTATTGATCTATTTACATTTTCATGCTTTCGAACTACTAGGTTAGTAAGGAACCTGGGACAAAGATGGGAGTTCATCACATTACATGGCACTCAGGTCATGAATATGGGCTGTTAACTTTCCCACTGACAACTCAGTGTCTTAACCACTGAGTCACTGCACTGCCCCCAAATCATTTGTGGGGTTTGGATGAAACAAAATCTGAAAGTATGCCAGTTTCTTTTTTTTTTTTTTAATTACATTTATATGCCGCCCTTCTCCGAAGACTCAGGGTGGCTTACAATTTTTGGAGCACAACCCAATGTGCTCAGCAATAGCCTTCATTCCATTGTATATGCCTGCTTATTACTAAGCGGCATTTTTACAAGGTCAGCTAATTGCCCCCAACAATCTTGGGTCCTCAATTTACCTACCCCGAGAGGATTTTTATAGGACAAGAAGGGTACGTTCACCGTTTTCCTCCTTAACTTGCTGTATAGTATGTCGCATACCCTCGATCCCTGTCATCTTTCCAGCACCTTCCCTTCCCTGCTTTCCCTGCTGCTGCCACCAATGTCGAAGCTCAGCATGTCCCACTAATCTATCCATTCCAGGTCTAGGACAATTCACTGTGGCCATGTCACTGCAGCCAACTCATCATGGGATGACTTGCTGTGGGACAATTCCATGTGGGATAACTCAACCCTTTGCTTCTACCAGCCAAGTCTTCCTGGGTTTTTTTGCATGAAAAAAGACTTGGAGAATTTGTTCCTCCTTTTTATGGAAGACCCTGAAGCTATCCCAACCTTGGAATCCCCTTCCCCATGCCCTACCAGATCACCCCTAGAGCAGTTGGATACCCCAGATCCAGAGATGCTGAGGCTGTGGGAAAGCACCAACCCTCCTTCTCTTCCACTGCAAGTCAGGTCAATTCCTGGATCCGAGGATACCCCATCTTCCCCTGCTGCAGTCTGGTTCAGAGAGGCAATGCCAAAGCCAATAAGCCACTGCCACTGTCTAGATCAGTGGTTCTTAACCTGGGCGATATTGCCCCCCAAGGAGCGATTTTGTTTTCAGGGGCGATGGAGCGAAAAGGCGGCGATGGGGAAGGAAGCGGAAGGGGCGATATGGGGGCGATGGAGTGAGATATATTGAGGGAGAGAGAGAGAGATCTATATTGGTAGGTAGGTAGGTAGACAAAAAGACAGACAGGTAGGTAGATAGAAAGGCAGGCAGGCAAACAGACAGACCTTTTGGATGGATGGATGGACGGATGGACAGACAGAAAGAATCGAGCGGCAGCACTTTGGGAAGCGGTGGCGGTGGCTTTTCCCAACATGCTGCCACATTCAAGGAGCCGGTTCAGGTGCGGTACAACAGTCAATGGGGTGAGCCTGCAGGGCCAGCGCCTCAAACACCCCCCCTGCTGCCTCTTAGTGTCCCCAAGGGGGCCAGCAGAGGGGTGGTAAGCGGGTGTTCGAGGTGCTGGCGGCCCTGCAGGTTCACCCATTGACTAGCACTGCTCGGGCCGGCGCCTCCAATGCGGAAGCAGTGGCATGTTGCGTGCCGCGGCTGCGTTTGGCCGCCGCCCCTGCCACCTCTTAGCCCCTCTGCTGGCCCCTTGGGGACACTAAGAGGTGGCAGGGGGCGTTATGTTGGGGAGAGGCGATGACAACTTCCTCAATGGTTCAAGGGGGCAATTCTTTCAAAAAGGTTAAGAACCACTGGTCTAGATGGACAAATTAATGAAGAATTGCGCCCTGCCAAATGCTTCCCAGGGATTGCATTTTGCTCATCTGGCTGTGCTGTTTTCACTCTCGCCTACACTGGATCTCCCTTTCCCAGAGCCTATGGAACTCCTGGCTCAAGAAGAAAAGGAGACCAGGAGGGGATGATATAGCCCATCCCCCCCAAGTTCAACTCAGTCCATCAGGACACCGCTTAACCAGGTGAAATAGAAGATGCTGCCCTGCCAATTCTGTGTGAGGCAATTAGGGGGATGAACTGAGGAAATCCATCTGGCACCAGTAGGGAGTGAAGGCAGCAGAGCCGTCCAGGGGGCAGGGGGGGTATGAAGCGCAAATTCTGGAGAATGCTCGCTGGTATTGTGGTTCGCCGGCGGCCAGTGCATATGGCAGCAGAATCAGACAGTGAGGAAGAAAGGAAACCAATCAGGGAGAGGACTTGGATGAGGCTTCTGCGTCCGATGCAGGGATGGGGCCAGGATCATCTGGGAGTGGGGTGCTGCCTTCAGAGCCTTTGGAGTCTGGCAGCAGCAAAGCAGAGGACCCAGGAGAGCCTGTTCCCAGTGCGGGTGTGCGCAGAGCTGCTAGAAGGCAAGAGCAGCTGAAACAGAAGGGGCGACTTGGGAATAAGGCTGGGAGGTAATTGCCCCTCCCATAAGGGATAAAAGTCAGACCTCAATGATGAAATCTTTGCAGGAAACAAACTAGTTTGATAGATTCTGAGTCCTCCTTTAAGCTCTGTGTATTCTAGTTGTTTTTTTCTGGTACTTCAGTTGGTTTTCATTATAATTAATTGGATACTTCTGTTTTTGGCAACATTCCACAGCACTGAAAGGCATGTGCTTATCTTGGGGAACTGTTTATAATTTAGTTCTGGTGGGAATGAAAGTAATTCCCAGCGTTGCAATAAAATAGGTTTTGCTTTTAAAACAAGTTTGATATTAATTCCGTTTGACGAAGCTTGGGTCAGAACAGCTGGATGGCTCAATTCTTGATTAATTTGCTCATCTAGACAGCGGCGGCAGCAGCACTTTATCATCTTTGGCATTACCTCTCCGAGCCAGATCACAATGGAGAAAGATGGGGGTCCCCCTGGATCCAATGATTCATCTGGCTCAAAGCACAGGACAAAAATGTTTGGTCCTTTCCTGCAGCCCCAGCATGGCCAGGGCTCACGGATGATCTAGCAGAGCATGGGCAAGGATTCCAAGGCAACCCTTCGACAATCCCTCTCCAGGGGCACAATGCCCATGGGGCTGGGGACTTCCATGAAAATTCCTTAAGCCTCTTTTCCATGCAATGAAACCAGGAAGGCTTGCCAGGTAGAAGCAAGGCGTTGAGTTATCCCATGTGGAAATGTCCCAAGGCGAGTTTCCTGTGCGAGTTGTCCCACAGCAACTTGGCTGTACAACATGGCTGCAGCGAATTGTGCCATTCCAAACTAATCCTACTATCCTCCTCCATGATCCTTCGTGTGCTTTCCCTTACCTCCCTCATCTTGGTTATCATTGCTAATGTAATTTATTTAAGCATCTGTTTCTTATTCTACCTTGGCATATCTTGCTACCCCATCCCCAACCTTCTCAACACCCTCCCTTCCCTGACAGCAATCAGCTGCTGCCTGTGTCCATTCAGTATTCCTTACCTAACCTCTGAATGACTTCTACCTGGACATGACCATATATTACAAAGTTTAAATTCATGCATGAAGAAAAATATATGAAACACAATGTATTCTGATTTTGACATAGGCCAGCCAAAACCAGCTGTTTCATGCATTTCAAGTGTTTTAAATCAGACTGGCATCATAAGGGCTTTGGCCATTTTTTGCTGAACAACATGTGTTCCATATTTTGAGAGTTCCTGTGAAGGCAGAAATAGAAGTGATTTCGTTGCTCCCCACCAACTGCTCATGGCTCTTCTCTCTTCTTAGATAGCAGACGGTATATTTGAAACTTTTCTTCAGTCGCTGATCCAATTTGCCTCCCACCATGTGTACAGCTGTGATCTTTGTACTCAGAGGGGCTTCATCTGCCAAATATGCAACAAGAATGACATCATTTTTCCCTTTGAATTTGATACAACCAGCAGGTAAGTGTTACACATATCCCTTCCTCTAGAACTGAATACACATTTTAAGGGAAACTAAAATAAAACTGAGTTCCCCCATATATATTGACCATATCGCGGAGCTCGCTGTGTTAGCCTATCAGAAGGTAACTTTCAACTCTACATAGTATAGGACTGAGTTATTTGAGATATCCCTTAGGACAATTACCCATGACACTCCCTAAAGACAGCTGCCTGACCCACATGCTCTAATATGGTAGGCAGACTTTGGATCCCCTCTTTGGAGTAGTGTCATCTGTTAGGACCTAGATTGCATGCCTTCTCAGCAGCAGCACCTTGGGATGATCTTATCACCACCATCATCACCACCATCACTCCACACACACAGGATGCTAAGTTGACCCCAAATCCTGATGGCCTCTAGGAAAATTTTTAAAACATAGTAATTTCCCCAAGCATTGGGGCAAGGTTTGTAAGTTCCCACCAGAAGAGGGTATAAATGTTAGCCAAATTGCCTTTTACCTATTATTGCTATTCATTGTAATTTTATTTTGGTTCCTTTTTCTTAATAAGCTTACCAGAATGGCATTGTCAGCCATGTGGGTCAGCCATATATATTAGCAAATATTTGCAAATAAATAAATATGTCATATTTACATAGCATACTCAGAATTAGACCAGGTAAGAGTCAGGATAATTAACTGAAATGTTAATGAAGTCCTTAAAACTTATGATAATGATAAGTAACAATGCTTGTAAACATATAAATGTCCTTCTCAGAAAACATTTGTTTGAGTTGGAGTCAGGCCCTGTGACAGAGAGATTATTGAGAGGATACAAAAAAAAATTTTTTTTTAAATAGCCTTAACCCACCATATTTTTTCCAGATCTGTGATGATAGGACATGCTTCCCCAGCTTGGCAAGTTTTTAGCCCACTAGTTAAGATTATATATGCAATAATCTTAAGGGTCGACTTTTAAAATTTTTAATTCGGTGTTTTAAAGGGATAGGGAGGGAGGGGATGGAGGGTCTTTCTGTAGCCGAGTGCGGGAGGGGTGGGGTTGGGGACCGGCGGGGCTCTGGGCCCTGAGGTGGGGACCGCGATTCCCAGGGTGGTTGGGTTTGGGAGAGGACGTCGAGGCTTAGGGCCACATCAGGTGATGGGAGCACGCACCCGACATTTAAGGCCGGTCGCACGCTCCGACCCTATGGCCTCCTCCCCAGGGGGCAGTGGAACTGGGATCCCTGGACTTAGGCTGGTATATTTTAATGCCAGGTCCGTGGCTAATAAGTCCTCCCTCCTCTGGGAAATCATCGAGGAGGAGGCTGCGGACCTGGCCTGTATCACCGAGACCTGGTTGGGCCCGGAGGGAGGTGTCCCTCTGGTTGAGTTGTGCCCACCAGGTTTTTGGGTTTTGCACCGGCCACGGGCCCAGGGAAGGGGTGGTGGGGTGGCCGTGGTTATCCGGGAGACCCTGTTTCCAAGGGAGGTCTCTGTTGCAGAGATAGGCGGGAGTGAGACCCTCCTCTTGAGGTGGGGGCCTAGTGGTCGGGTGGGCCTGCTGCTTACATATCTTTCCCCCAGCTGTGTGGCAGCGGCCCTACCTGGGCTTCTCGATCTCCTCTCGGGGGTGGCGGTGGAGTTCCTGGACCTTATGGTCTTGGTGGACTTCAATCTGCCTTCCCTGGGGGGGGTATCGGGTTTGGCCCAGGATTTCATGGCTTCTGTGGAGGCCATGGGCCTGACCCAGTTGATTCAAGGCCCGACTCATGAGGGGGGAAATACTCTTGACCTAGTTTTTGTCTCTGAACAGTGGCGGAGTGACAGAGGGCAAGCTACTTTTACAGTCTTGCCCGTTCCATGGTCTGATCACTATCTCCTACGGCTGGTCTTCCAACAGGCCGCCCCCACTGCTGGGATGAGGAGCCACTTAGATGGTTCCGCCCCAGGCGCCTGATGGACCCTGAAAGGTTCCAGGCAGAACTGGGGTTTTTTCCCTCTTCCCTTGCCCACAGCTCTGCCGAGGATCTGGCAATGGCCTGGCAACGGGCTGCGTCGGAAGCCCTCGACAGGGTTGTCCCCATGCGTCCCCTTACACGTCGTGGATCCCGGTTTGCCCCTTGGTATACTGAGGAGCTCTGGGAGATGAAACGTCGTCGTAGGGGCTTAGAGAGCAGGTGGAGGTCTACCCGTTCCCAATCCGATCGTGCCCAGCTGAGAGCCTATATTAGGACTTACCTGGTGGCTATGGGAGAGGCGAGAAGGTCTTATCTCTCCACTCTCATAGCGCGAATAACGCCCAGCCGCCCTGTTTCGGGTTACCCGTTCCCTCCTTCGTTTGGAGGGGGGGCCGGACCCGTTGCGGCGTAGGGCTGAGGAGTTTGGTCAATATCTGTTGGATAAGATCGCTCGCATTCGGGACGGGTTGTCCTCTGATTTGCAGTGGTCCGAGGAATGAGGTGCAGGTAGTCTGGCCACTGTTATCTGGGATGAATTCGATCCTGTTTCCGAGGATGAAGTGGACAGGATTATGCGGTGGCTGAGTTCCACCACATGTTTGTTGGACCCGTGTCCCTCCTGGCTGACTTATGCCGCCAGGGAGGCCACCTGCGGTTGGCTCCAGGCAGTTCTTAATGCTTCACTGAGGGAGGGTGTTTTTCCCTCCGCCTTGAAGGAGGCAGTGGTGAGACCCCTCCTGAAGAAGCCTGCCCTGGACCCGACCATGTTAGACAACTTTCGTCCGGTCTCCAACCTTCATTTTTTGGCGAAGGTTGTTGAGAGTGTGGTGGCTCAGCAGGTTCCGCTCTTCCTGGATGAAGCAGACTACCTGGATCCATATCAATCGGGCTTCCAACCCGGTTACAGCACGTAGACGGCATTGGTCGCGCTGATGGATGATCTCTGGAGGGCCCGGGACAGGGGTTTTTCCTCTGTCCTGGTCCTATTGGACCTCTCAGCGGCCTTCGATACCATCGACCATGGTATCCTTTTGCATCGCCTCAGGGGGCTGGGAGTGGGGGGCACTGTTCTCCAGTGGTTCTCCTCCTACCTCTCGGGCAGTCTGTCGGTGTTGGTGGGAGGGGTTGGGTCGACCCCAAGGGCACTCTCTTGTGGGGTCCCTCAGGGGTCGGTCCTTTCTCCTCTCTTATTTAACATCTACATGAAGCCACTGGGTGAGATCATCCGTGGTTTTGGGGTGAGATTCCATCAGTACGCTGGCAATACTCAGCTGTACATTTCCACCCCAAACCAGATCAGCGATGCCCTCTCCCTGATGACCCGGTGTTTGGATGCGTGCGGATCTGGATGAGTGGGAACATGCTTCAACTCAACCCGGCCAAGACTGAGTGGCTGTGCATATCGCTCTCGCCCAGTCAAGATTGTCCATCTTTGGCCATAGGGGGAGAGGTGTTGCCCCCTGTGGATAGGGCGGGGGGTCCTCCTGGATGCACGGCTCTGGTTGGAGGAGCAGGTGGGGGCGTCGCCAGGGGCCTTTGCCCAGCTCCTTGTTCGACAACTTCCCTTTTCTGGACCCGACAGCCCTGGCACAGTTACTCATGCCCTTGTCACCTCTAGACTTCGACTACTGCAACGCTCTCTATTTAGGACTGCCCTTGCATACCATCCGGAGACTGCAGCTGGTGCAGAATGCGCTGGGTGGTGATGGGAGTTACCGTTCTCCCATGTTACCCCCTCCTGGCGGCCTGCATTGGCTACCGGTTGCACTCGGGTGAGATTCAAGGTTTTAGTTTTGACATACAAAGTCCTACGACATGGGTCCTCAATATTTGAGGGGAGCATCTTCTTCCAATATCAAATGCCGGCCGCCCTGTGTGAGCTCATAGGCAAGGACTCCTCGGGGTCCCGGCGGTCAATGCCGGCTGGTGATTCCCGCGACAAGCCTATTCTGTCGCGGCCCCTGACCTCTGGAATCAACTGCCTTTGGAGCTCCATCTGGCCCCTGACCTCCGCACCTTCCGCCGTGAGTTAAAGACCTGGTTATTTGACCAACCCGGCTGTGACCCCTCCTGGGGAGGGATGGTTTTTAATGTTTATAATTGCATTGTTTTAATATTTGGGCTTGTAATTTAGTTTAATGGTTTTTTAAGTATTTATTGTTCTGTATTTTAGCTGTGAGCCGAGTCTTGGAGATGGGGCTGACATACAAGTTCAAATATAAATAAATAAATAAATAAATAAATAAATAAATAACCACATCCAGAGAATCTCCAGGTTGGGGAAGGCAATCAGAAGAAGGCTGATTCATCTTCCATGAGGCAGTCAAAATCCTGAAAAGATTTCATTCACCAGATCCATCTTTGAATAGCCTTTAGATATAATTGTTCATCCCCCAAAACTATAACAATGCAATGACACACATGCCGATATTTCCTTTTGGCTATGTATTAGAGCAGGAAGAGTGTCTCCGAGCTCAGACAAACTTACTTCCTGCTTCCTGAACCAGACAATTTACCTGTGAAACAGGATGTTCTTGAAAGCCTCCTGATGGTAGCTCTGGGGAGTTTTTTTGATTCTGGTAGCAGTACAGCAATAGCCACTTCCTTAATCATCATCCTGCCTAGCTAGCAGCTGGGGATAATTATCTCGTGCGTGCCTCCTCAGCCAAAGGCACACCCTCAGCCAAAGGCACACACTCAGTGGCCAGTAAAATCAAACAGTAAAGTCATTTGAGGGACCCTTCTGGAATGATAGACAGTGATGATCTGTTATTTTAATAAACACAGCTTAAGCACAGGAAGTAATCTCAAAATCCCTTCTTAGCTGTCAGGAGAGGGAGAGTTGCCAGAGGCAAAAAGGTAAAGCGGCATATACGCCTAATGTGAAGAAAGATAATTATATAATTATATAACTTGTATCCCTCTATGTGTTAAATAGTTTTAAAGTTGCCTTATAGCTATTAAAATTACTTACCCATCTAACTGTGTTTTCAAACGTGCCAACTTTAAAGTATGTTACTTCAACTCCAGCATGCTGGCTGGGAAATTTTAGAAGTTGATGTCCACACCTCATAAAGTTGCCAAGTTTGAAAAAACCATACTAATCTAATCCAGGAGGGTGCATATTTCTCTGGGGGCTGTAATCTCCAAACTAACCAAAATTAAATTTCATCACATATCATATCTATGTAATTGAATGAATTTTAAGAAATGTAGTGGATTTCTAGTTACATGTTCCCTTTAAGTGATATTAAAAACACAATTTAATAACTTTAGAGACTTCAATAGCATACCCAAAGGTTTTGCAGACTCTCTACAGTCCTAGATTCTGCTTTTCCCCTTTCAGCTGCTGTCCAGGGCTTCTTTCTATATCTGCCTCCCCATTCCTTTTGACCTGATAATGATTGGGACAGAAACTTGGACCAGTATGTGCAATATACTGTTTTATGTAAAGTTATCTGTTCTCTCATGAGAAATGATATCTGAGTACCAAGGGAGAAAGGCATAGTTTTTCAACCTTTTTTTGTTTTACAGAACTGGAATCTTTGAGTAGAAAGTTGTTTCAAGAATTCAGTTGAGGAGGACTAGCAGCAGAAATACAACAACTTTACTTGTGATTCAAGTTTTATGCTTGAGATGTAAAGATATTATAAGAGGAGGCTAGCCTTTGAAGCCAATAATACAGAATGAGAATATCTAATACCTTCCAGCCTGTTGTACTAAAATTCCAACTTTTTTTTTTTAATTACATTTATATGCCGCCCTTCTCGAGACTCAGGGCTGCTTACAATTTGGGATACAACCCAGTGTGCTCAGCAATAGCCTTCATTCCATTGTATATGCCTGCTTATTACTAAGCGGCATTTTTACAAGGTCAGCTAATTGCCCCCAACAATCTTGGGTCCTCAATTTACCTACCCCGAGAGGATGGAAGGCTGAGTCAACCTTGAGCCTGGTGGGATTCGAGCCTACAGCAGTTGTAGGCAGCTGGAACTTAAGTGCAGGCAATTAACACCAAGGCCCACTTGATTGTTGAGCTCTAATGTGACCTTCTCTAGTATTAACTGCTCACAGATGATGAGTTGCTTCTAGAATTGATATACTTCTTTTTCTTTATAGATGTAGCGAGTGCAAGACTGTCTTCCACAATAGTTGCCAGGCAAATGTCAGTTTCTGCCCTCGTTGTGTCCGTCGGCAGAAATATCACCAGCAACTGCAAGAATTCCTTTGGAAATGATCTCAACTGCCAGGCCTTTGGATAAGATTCTGAAATTCTCCAGAAGGCAATTGGGAAACAGAAGCTTAGGAGCAATGGAAGAGCATTGCCAGCTGCATACCTTCTCTCTGGATTATAGTCCTACAACAACCAGTGCATCTTGCCATCAGCTCTGGGAAAGGAACCCACAGAGATACTTCCTTGAATTCACCCACTATTGCCATTAATTTTCATTTACTTCTGTCTTCCCAAGCAAATTCATCCTTATCCTGACATTTGCTGAATACTAGATATTAAAGGGAAACATGACAAGAACTCCTAAGAAGACTGGTTTTAGTGGATGTGTCTTGATTTAAATTGCGGTAGAAAGGGAATGTTATTTTACTTTTAACAAATGCACTTTCCAGCAGATTTCTTGTGCCTTCTACACTTTACAGACTGCTCTTAAAATGTCTTGTGCCAAAATAGCTGCTGAATTCTCTAGAAAGGCATTCCATCCTTGGTGTCCTCCTCAAGCAAAGTGACCTTCTTACAAATAAGCTATTATTCTTCTCCTTTTTAAAAAAATGCTCAACTTGATTCAAACTTGATTTTAATATTTTCTTTTATTCTCCTATGCAGATAATTAACTTTATTGAATAAATAATACATGTATTTTATGAATCCAATACTCTGTGCAACAATTTATTTGCAAAGTAACTATAGGATTCTTATGGGTTTATGTTCACAAAGAGATCAATAACATCCTATATTCATGAATATGTGCTATAGAGAATCCTAATAATACTAAAGAGAAAAGGCTGAAGCCTAGATTCTGAAAGCAACTGGATTCATTCATTCATTCAATTTGTACAACTGCCCTTCTCAATAAGTGACTCTTGGCAGTGAACAAATTTAAAATACTTCAAATACCAACAATTACAGCAATATAAAAATTAAAACGCATAGCAGTTGAGAAATATACCCTATAATCACTAATACAACCAAAAAAATAGATCCTGCGCATGCTTGTCCCCAGGCAGATTATGATATTACAGCCAGAATAGAAAGGACTTGCCTTTCTTAGAGAGTATTATAGTAAAAAGATTGGTCTAAGGTTTCCAGAGAAGTAGGGCACATATTTTGCCTCTTGAAATCTATGAAACCAGAAGAGCCTAAAATATTAACCATATCCATTCCAAGGGTTCTCTAAATCCAATAAAAATACAGGAGCAAACTGATTAAATAAAAATGAAGAGCGACATAGGATGTATGATTACATATTGTATCAGAACAACAATAGAACTTAGATATTGCTTCACAGTGCTTTACAGCCCGCTCTGAGTCAGCATATTGCCCCTAACAATCTGAGTCCTCATTTTACCAACCTTAAAAGGATGGAAGGCTGAGTCAACCTTGAGCTGGTGAGAATCAAACTGCCGAAACAGCTGACAGCCAGCAGTCAACAGAATTAGCCTGCAGAACTGCATTCTAATCACTGCCCCATCATGGCATGTTAATCTAATGTGTCATCATGGACATATCAATATTTCTGCTCCCTCCTCCAAGATCACCCATATATTTTAAAAGTATTTTTTTTTATTCCTACAAACATCCTTTTTTCCATAAAGCAAAGCTAATTACATAGCTTCAGTCAAGAAACAGAGGAAACACCATATGATACATGGTATTAGTTTGGGTTCCAGTTCTGCATCTGTCAGCATCTTGCTTTGGGGAGTACAATTTTTTCAAGGATGTACATGTACAAAATAATTTATTAACTTAGGAATGGGCAGCATAGAAGTTAAATAATACATACATACATACATACATACATACATACATACATACATACACACATTATTCCAAAAAGAATTGTTTTTCTAAAGCAACATTATATAATCCACAGACTATACCTCACACATCCAAGATTTGTCTCTTGTTCCTTTTTGATGTGCCAAAAATTTTTTATCAGCCAATGAGTTTTGGCCTTATTTTGAACATTATGTACTGATGACATAATAACAACAATAACTTCAAATGCATTTGACATACCTGTGCAATATTAATGAGATTGAGTTGTTGATTAATAAATTTTTATAACCTGCCTGTGTGAATCTATCTGCCATCAGGCAATGACTGTTTGGATGTGTGATTTTTTATCACTAGTGGCAGTCAAAATAGGAACACAATTCTGTAATTTTGTTTTAGTTTAATGAAGAGGATGTGTGTTTGGAACAGGGGTTTGACTTTTCAATTTTTCACATCTACTCTTGCCCACAATTCTGTTCTTGACTACATCTGTTTCTTGAGTTCATCCTCTAGAATACCACTCAACAGCAAAGTAGTCCCTGCCACACAAAAGCTTCCCTCCCCTGCTCTAAAATAAAGCTTTTACCTTTTATCCGCAGAAAGAATTATCTGCTTGCAATTTCCAATTTCAGGTTGAAATTGCATCAAAACCTATTTGGGACAGGCAGATATATTGCCTAGATCAGTGTTTCTTTTAGGGCTAAGGTTAGCAACCTTAAATTGTAGAAGTTGAACTTCGAGCATCTTGGCTAGAGAATTTGAGGAGTTGAAGTCCACACATCTTAAATTTGCTGACACTGAGAAACATTGCAGCAGGGAGGGTGATCATTCTATATTGAATAAGACAACATTGCCTAGTTAGGAACAAGTATCCAAAGTAGCCTGCAAAGCTATGCAATACTTTAGCATCATCCATTCATTCGCAGAGGGGGAGAGATTGACTTTGTGATAAAAGCTAACATCTGAGAAATGTTGCCCGCTACATACTTGGGAATAGGACTGTTGAAAGAAATATCCTTCTGGGTTCAGTTCCAAGTGGGGAAAAAGACACTGGAAACATGGAGGCTGCTTGGAAAGTTTAATGGTGAACAGGACCACATGGTCTGGAGCTCCAGAGAAAGATGATCACATGCTTGAAGGAGATCAAGAAAAAAAGAGCTGAGGTGCTGAGTATCTGGGTTTTATAACCTTTGTTGGGATTTGAATTGAAGCTTGTTTCTAATTGGTTGTCAGACTCCCATGAGGGGCAACTCGTGAGCTGTCCTGAGTTCCAAGCTTGGTTGACCCTTGCTTGGATGATCTATGCCCTTAAAAGGGCTTTTGGCAATGCTATAGCTTTACCTGGAGACCTTTCTTATGTAAAGTATTTCTGGCTCAGGCCTGTGGCCCACCATTAACAAAGGTGGGGGTGAGATTCTGCTTCTGGGGTTCTACTCTTTTAGAAGAAATATTCTGCCTTTAAATATCTACCAGAATACTTCATTTTCTAGGAGAGTTGGAGTGCCAACTTCCACAATCCTCATTTTTTTTCAAAACCACGTGAGTTTTGACAAAAGATTAAAGAGGTGATCAGATCAGGGAGACTTGATGGGTGCTTTTAATTTTTTCTGATGCAAAGGAAGGCATTGGAAAAAAAAAGGCAACAGAAAAGGATTCCTTCAGTGGCTCCCAAAGCTTTCAAAGTCTGGGAAAACTCCTGGTTTTTTTTTTTTTTTTCAAAACAGTATCCAATTTTTTTCATGCCAATTAATTTTCAGGTGTTTTGATGTACTTTTTGTGAGCTTACAGTCAGGTTATAAGCACAAGCCTCTACATTCTTCACAGCCTTTAAATTACAGGCTGCCCATTTCCAAGGTTACTACCACCTGCCTAGCTCTTAGTTTCCAGGGTTTGTGAGGCCAAATTGAATTAGCCAGTGTGCTATCAGGCTATTTAGTATTTTTAAGTTACACACAATGAGCCCTGGGACTTGTACTCATAGGGCCCCAGTGCAACATATCTTGCTTTGCTGGACAACTGGGCAGCATCATTTGTGAGTCACAGTCAGGACTTGGGGTTTGGAGATCTCTTTCTGCTTATCTCTTCAGAAATTGCCTGAGGAGGGGTGCCCCCTCCTGGAATTAGAAAGGAGTTTGCTTGGGCCTTAGTGCCTCAGAGCAGCAAAATAAAAACAA